>JAWQFJ010016402.1:0-14826 GCA_034096865.1 Theodoxus fluviatilis | reverse complement strand
GGCATCACTTGGAAGAGTCTCTGTATCATGCCTTGCTATATATTTGCATAAATTTGCATATTTTTTATAGTGCATGATTTTAAAAAAGTTTAGGAAAGAATCCCATGAAAATAAATTACTAAATTGTGAAAATTGTATTGTTCACAATGAAAAGCTAAATTTGAATAACAAGCTACATGCAATTCAGTATCATTTGCATATTTAAATTAATTAATTTGCATGAAAAACAAAATACATAGGTAAATCATAAATGTGTTGAGTTATTAGCATCATTCATAAGTTGAATCATTAAAGATGCTCTAAACTCAAATACAAGCACAAATTCTACTCATCAAGGGATCTAATTTGCATACATTTGAATATTTTAGTCATCTGCATTTTGCAAAATTGGTTACATTGATAGCATATTCTTATTGTTAGTGGCAGCATGTAATTGAGGTAAAGGTACCTGATTTTATCCTGCCTCTTTTTCTTTAAGTCTGGGCTTTTAAACTGCACTTTTTACCCCCTGGTCATTGGGGAAAAGTATGTGATGCATAAAAACAATTTCCCCTTGGTGGGAAGCATGCAACTACATTGTGGATGTATGCTCTAACATGATAGTTCCCAACTGTCCCTGGCACTGTGAATGTAGCTCATTGCTCAGGGATGATACTCAATAAAAGCCATGCATGTTTGAGATTCTTCACGTATTAGTCACAAAACAACTGCAGGTTGAGCATTCTAATTATGTGGCCAGGGCCACTGACATTAACTTGATGTGTATTCTGTTTGCACAAAGCTAACATATATGTTGGGTAATGGAAAACCTCATCTCCGAGCATACACTGACCAGGTAAACATGAATGCAAAAATCTTAGCATATTTTTTAGAAATCAATACCTGTAGGTTGATAAATAGTCTTGAACAGAATATATTTACTAGATGATAACCTAACTTCATAATTATTGTCCCATAAAGTGATGTGCTGAAAATGACACCTGCAGCATGAAGACCCACTAGGCACAAAGCAGACCCCTCCATGCTACTTGCACATTTGAACATAGGATTTTAAGCATTGGCAATACACAATTCAACACACCTTTACAAACTACAGCATTTATTTTGCTCTCTCAACATAGAGTTCACATTGGGTATTGTGGTCTGTTGATTTCATTCAGAATCAGCACACACCACACACCCACACTACACCCACCCACACCACACTCACACCACACACCCACCACACACACACACCACCCCCACCCCCCACCCACTACACACACACACCCACACACACCCACACCACACTCACACCTCTCACCCCCCCACACCATACCACACCACACCCACACCACACCACACCACATCCACACACACACACACACACACACACACACACACACACACACACACACACACACACACACACTCACTCATTCTTGTAAAAGTGTCATTATAATGATGACATAGTAAACCAGATAGCCCTTTATGAAGAACTTCTGTAGAACTATGGAACACCCTTTAGGTACTGAAGACATGTTGTCAGTATTACTTCATAGTCACTTTCACAAAAGAGTAAAGTTATCAGTAGGTTCACAGCCAGGAAATTGCAGAAAATCTTCCTCAAGGCTGCTCCTCCCTCCTCTCCAGAGACATGAGGAGGCTGCAAGATTTCACCCTGATTTTTGTTGAACTTGCATCCCAAGCAGTCAAGGGCCCCCTGCAAAATGCAATGTTGATATATAAGTAAAATGATATCTTCAGCGAATTTAAAACATGTATATATTTATCTATTTATTCATTCATTTATTTACTTACTTATTTATTCATGAAACATAACAGCAACACTAGCAACAACAAGTAATGCATGCAGTGATCAGTACTTGAATTAAGTTATTTGATGCAGCAGTTGAATAGGGAAACTGCAAATACATGTCATGATAATTCAAGCTGATGTGAAATATACACAAAACATACTTGTAGAATGTGAAGGGATATGCAAGCAAGATACAGTCACTACACACACACACACACACACACACACACACACACACACACACACACACACACACACACACACACAAATACACGAAATGCTGCAGCAAAACACAAACAGAAAGTAGTATCCACTCACCCATCAATGTACTGCTGATAAGGTGTAGGATATAGATTTTGTGTGCGTGTGTGTGTGTGTGTGTGTGTGTGTAGCAGATCGAGCTCCTACAAACTTGCTAAGTTTTGCAACAACATTTCCTAATTTATTACATTACTGTGACAGCATTTTTGGCTGCATTACTACACAAAGTTTTTTCTCTCAAGAAATAAGCTCAACCAAATTGAGTAAGGCAGTTAAGTTTAACTTTAAACAAAGTGCGTGCCACTAGTTATCCAATCATCTGAAAGAGAACATTTGCAAAGTCTGTGGTCGGATACTCTATTAAGTTTAGCCCCGACTGATATACATGTAGGTCTACATGTTTGCTTCTCGCACGCCAACGCCACACTGTCAAATCAAAAGCGACGGATCTCGGCGTGGTCGAAGTTGTTTCGCGAGCACATAGGAATGGAGAATACACATCTAGTGTAGCAATAGAACCAGTAAGATCTTTTTAAAATTATCTGTCAGATCGATTATCTGAACTCAGATGGAACCTGAGCATAGGGTTATCATCATGATGGTTAAAACAAAGTCGACTGACACTGATGCAGCAAGTAGTCAAGGCTCAAGCACCTGGACACATAAAGTCGGAGCTAGGATTCACTGAATAGAACACGGCATTTGTTCCACATTTCGGCCTGGACGTTCATTCACAGACACAACTGTGTGACTCCGAGGATAAGTGATTGGTTTTCAGCAAAAGAAATTAACAAGCATTTATTAATAACAATATCACGTCTGGAGTGGCGACACTCACACTGCGATTGACTAAGTAAGTAGTGGGATGAAAGCGCATCGAGCGCAATGAGTCAATGTAAACAGAGCAAATGAAGCCAAGAAGGCACCTGTTGTGCATAAATATGGCTCAGTAGAAACAGCTGCGGTGTTTACAATAACATGTTGTCATGTTTCTGGTCTATTGTCGACTTGGAGTCAGGTTTTTGTAGTCTTTCAGCCATCGCGTGCCAAACCGCACGTTGACAAACCCTGTGAATTGTACGTCATTCCGGCTATCCGCTCAATGTAGATGAAAAACAATTGACATAAGCAAGTTGAGAGCTTAATAGATTTTAAATCTGTCGAAACAGGTGAATCAGCTTGATACACTTTACTGTGTCATAGAGAATATAAATGTGAGTGTACGAGGTGAATAAGTTTCATACAATTCCTTACATCATAAAAACAAGTTGCACTGCTGTTTTCTTACCTTGCTATATTTCGGGGAGATGGATGGAAATACATGTTCTTCCCACTGTTAATGTGAGCGTTCATTCCTCTGCCGATCCTGCAACTTAAAGCGTTGTTTGAGAAGTAACTGAGCGGGAAAAGCGATTTGACGTTGACCAGTGTTTTCAAACGTAGGCGCGAAAATGGTGCCATTCTGCGGGAGACGCAAACGCGCTGAAACATTCGCATTAAGTTACGAATTTAATCCCCTACACAAGATATTAAAAAAAGCAAAAAGCATAGATATCGAATCCTTGTCCATTTCTCATGAAGTAGGTGTGCTTTTTTTAGTCAAAAAGACAATGTTCTTTTTTGTATGTGGCTTCGATAGGGATGAACCCATCGTTTTTTCAGTTTGTCTCCGCTGTTGGACGGCCAATTGAACATGCTATATATAGATCGAGTCAATGACCGACTCGGCGAAGTAGAGAAGTTGTAGGGTAGTAACCTGTAAACATGCCATCCCGTCTCTACGCTCATTTAAAAAAAGAAGTATTGCTATCAGCATGTGAAGAATTGAACAAAGATGACAAATTTGAATGTGCAAGGTGAATTCGTTAAATAGGTTTCCTTTCTTTGTCAGTCAAAGTGGAATTTGTGGTTTCATGCCGCGCTCAAATGATGATAAACTGTTGGCGGACTCGGTGAAGGGTAGCACACTTTAAACACGCCGTCCCGTCTCTTCGTTCAACGTCAAAGATAACTACTGATAGCAGCATGCTCAGCAATGAACAGAGAATATAAATCTGAGTGTGCAAGGTGAATAAATTTCACACAATTCCTTACATCATAAAAACAAGTTGAACTGCTGTTTTCTTACCTTGATATCTTTCAATGAGTAGGATGGAAACACATATTCTTCCCACTGTTAAAATGAACATTCATTCCTCTGCCGATCCTGCAAGTTTCAGCGTTGTTTGTAAAGTAACTGAGCGGGAAAAGCGATTTGACGTTGACCACTGTTTTCAAAAGTAGGCGCGAAAATGGTGCCATTTTGCGCGCGACGCAAACACGCTGAAAATTTCGCATTAAATCACACATTTAATACCCTACACAAGATCAACAAAAACAAAAAGCATACATATCGAATCCTTGTCCATTTCTCATGAAGTAGGTGTGATTTTTAAGTCAAAATTACTATGTTTGCTTTTGTACGTGGCTTCGATAGGGATGAACCCATCGTTTTTGCAATTTGTCTCCGCTGTTGGACGGCCAATTGGACATGCTACTGTCATTGCTCTTCCGTCTCATATTGGCGTATGGCTGTCACTGCTCTTCAGTCTCATATTGGCGTATGGCTGTCACTGCTCTTCAGTCTCATATTGGCGTAAGGCTGTGTCACTGCTCTTCAGTCTCATATTGGCGAATGTATGTCACTGCTCTTCAGTCCCACTATTGGCGTATGGCTGTCATTGCCTTAAGTCTCCATATTGGCGTATGACGTCCATTGCTCTAAGTTCATATTGGAGTATGGCTGTCACTGCTGCTTCAGCTCCCATATGGCGTATGGCCATCACTGCTCTTCAGTCCCATATTGGCGTATGGCTGTCATTGCTCTTTAAGTCTACTATTGGCTGTCTGGCTGTCATTGCTCTTAAGTCTCCATATTGGCGTATGGCTGTCACTGCGTCTTCAGTGTCATATTGGAGTATGGCTGTCATTGCTCTTCAGTCTCATATTGGCGTATGGCTGTCATTGCTCTTCAGTCTTCAATACTTGGCGTTATGGCTGTAATTGCTCTTTCAGTCTAACATATTGGCGAGGTTCTGGCTGTCATTGCTCGTCAGTCTTGTCTCATATTGGCGTAAGGCTGTCATGCATCTTCAGTCTCATATTGGCGTAAGGCTGTCATTGCTCTTCAGTCTCATATTGGAGTATGGCTGTCATTGCTCTTCAGTCTCATATTGGCGTATGGCTGTCATTGCTCTTCAGTCTCATATTGGCGTCTGGCTGTCATTGCTCTTCAGTCTCATATTGGCGTATGGCTGTCATTGCTCTTAAGTCTCATATTGGCGTATGGCTGTCACTGCTCTTCAGTCTCATATTGTCGTATGACTGTCATTGGGTGCTGCATGCTCATCAGTCTCATATTGGCGTATGGCTGTCACTGCTCTTCAGTCTCATATTGGCGTATGGCTGTCACTGCTCTTCAGTCTCATATTGGCGTATGGCTGTCACTGCTCTTCAGTCTCATATTGGCGTATGGCTGTCATTGCTCTTCAGTCTCATATTGGCGTATGGCTGTCATTGCTCTTCAGTCTCATATTGGCGTATGGCTGTCATTGCTCTTCAGTCTCATATTGGCGTATGGCTGTCACTGCTCTTCAGTCTCATATTGGCGTAAGGCTGTCATTGCTCTTCAGTCTCATATTGGCGTATGGCTGTCATTGCTCTTCAGTCTCATATTGGCGTATGGCTGTCACTGCTCTTCAGTCTCATATTGGCGTATGGCTGTCACTGCTCTTCAGTCTCATATTGGAGTATGGCTGTCATTATTCTTCATTCTCATATTGGTTGTCACTGCTCTTCAGTGTCATATTGGCGTATGGTTGTCACTGCTCTTCAGTCTCATATTGGCGTATGTATGTCACTGCTCTTCAGTCTCATATCAGAGTATGGCTGTCACTGCTCTTTCTAAGTTATAGTTTCTTCCTTCAGTTCGTTTCGTTCATCGCAATCAACGCTTTTTCTACCACATATCCTTTACTTGTGTTGGCCTTGTTTCTCTAAACACAGATGTTTCTGTTTGTCCTTCTAACACTTTCTTTTTCTTCCTCCTCCTCCTCCTCCTCCTCCTCCTCCTCCTCCTCCTCCTCCTCCTCCTCCTCCTCCTCCTCCTCCTCCTCCTCGTCCTCCTCCTCCTCCTCCCTCCTCCTCCCTCCTCCCTCCTCCCTCCTCCCTCCTCCCTCCTCTCTCCTCCCTCCTCCCTCCTCCTCGTCCTCCTCCTCCTCCTCCTCCTCCTTCTCCCTCTCCTCCACCTCCTCCTCCTCCTCCTCCACCTCCTCTCCTCCTCCTCCTCCTCCTCCTCGTCCTCCTCCTCCTCCTCCTCCTTCTCCCTCTCCTCCTCCTCCTCCTCCTCCTCCTCCTCCTCCTCCTCCTCCTCCTCCCCCTCCCCCTCCCCCTCCTCCTCCTCCTCCTCCTCCTCCTCCTCCTCCTCCTCCCCTCATCCCCCTCCCCCTCCCCCTCCTCCTCCTCCTCCTCCTCCTCCTCCTCTTCCTCCTCCTCCTCCTCCTCCTCCTCCTCCTCCTCCTCCTCCTCCTATTCTTTTTCTTCCTCCTCCTCCTATTTTACGTTATCTTTCTCTTCTTTTTCTTCGTCTTCCTCATCTTTTTCATCGCCTTCCTCATCTTTTTCATCGTCTTCCTAATCGTCTTCCTCGTTGTCTTCCTCATCATCTTCCTCATCGTCTTCCTCATCGTCTTCCTCATCGTTTTCTTCATCATCTTTAAGTGCTTGCTACTTGGATGAGGGCAGGCCATTGGAGTCTGACCAAAGCCGTTGGCCCCGTCTCTTCTGGGTCGAGGCCACGCCACCTCGAGCTGTCTTTGGAGACTTTTCACTACGACAGTATTATTTAAAAAAAAAGAAAGGTAAAGGTGTGATTTTATATAGCGACGTTCCACCATTGATCGGTGCTCAAACCGCTTTACACTTTACCCCTTGATCACTGAGCATCTTGATCAATCCTCACAGGTACCTCACAATAAACATAGTGACAGACATTTAAGACGCGCACAGACCAGCATATGACAGTATTTAAAAAAAAGAAAGGTAAAGGTGTGATTTTATATAGCGACTTTCCACCATTGATCGGTGCTCAAACCGCTTTACACTTTACCTCTTGATCACTGGGCATCTTGATCAATCCTCACTGGTACCTCACAACAAACATAGTGACAGACATTTAAGACGCACGCAGTCAGGTACCAGCACATGACAGTCAGACAGAAGCGTAGTCAAGGAAAGTCATGTGTTTATTCACAGATCAAGCACCTTTCTTTTTTACAGAGTTGCAAAACAATATTCAAAACAAGGGTCTACCGTGCCTTTCGAACCGCTTCTTTCAAGCAGCATCTCCAACAAGAACACTCATTTCAGTGAACTGCCAGCAACGTGCTAATTATGTTATGTTAAGACAAATCACGTGTATCCGTTTGAACAGCGAGATCTAAGTACGCACTATACGTACTACAAATTCCGGCACATATGTTGTGCAGGGGGAGTCCTGTTTACGTAACAACAAAGGTGTACTTTTTTTAAAGACCAACCATTTGTAAGAAAAAGTATATCTAGACAGGTACCAGCATGGCGGATAACAAAGGAAAACATTCGTGGATAACTGGAAGTAATGAAAGTAACAAAAATATATTGTGGTCTTGAGAAAGTGACATGCAATTGTTGAAAACATGGTGAGCGAATGACACCTTTTGAGTACAAATTGTGACTGAAAGACAAACTCGGTTTGAGAATGGGATATATATTCAAACATGCAATCATTACTATAAAATAAACATCCATTTTATTTTTAGTCTACGAGTATATGACAAAGTTCAAAATAGCAAATAACCACAAGCAAATTTTGTAGTTCCTTGAAATTGCATTTTTGATAAGTTGTGTCACATGTCACAAAATGACGGAACCTCCCTTCGACAACGCCTATAATTCAAAAGAACACTTTGAACAATACGAATATCAACAAAAAACAATGGGTTTTTATGAATCATTGTCCAGGATGTTCGTGTCTCCACCAACATCCAAGCTACATCCTTCAACCTAGAAACGTTATTGTCCAACCTTGCAGAATGTTGTCGATGAGAACACTCGCTACGTCTCCACTACTGAGCATCAGCAGGTGGACTGAGAAGAAAGGTGTACATCATTCTTCAACATCCCTCCTCCACGCAAGTCACTATCCTTCAGCATCCCTCCTCCACGCAAGTCACTATCCTTCAACATCCCTCCTCCACACAAGTCACTATCCTTCAACATCCCTCCTCCACGCAAGTCAGTATCCTCTAACATCCCTCCTTCTCGCGAGTCAGCGTTTGTGCTGTTGACGTGAATTATCACATACACTGACGCTTGATGAACAAAGACAGCAGCAAGACACACGGATTGATATGAGCATTTTTACCTGCCCAGCACGGTCAGTGCAAAGATAACCACAGCTATTCCCCAGCTACGGGAACAAGCCTGGCTTTGCATTTGTCTCCATTAAGGTATTTCCCGCAGACGTCTGAATGCTGCAGTCCACACTTCTTGTCTCGTCACCGTCATACACCTCAATGGACAACATTTTCTTGGCATTATTCCTCTGTGACCCTTAGAACATCAAAGCAGAGCTAGTAGCCCTAACAATGACAGTCTAGAATCTCGTCGTCCGTGCTGTCTGGGCCACCACTGTTACACGCGGAGTTGATGTCTGTGAGTCCTACCCCGCTAGCGAGGTTCGCATTTCAGGCAACTGTGGCCTGACAGTAGGTTCCATTTGGCTGCAAACAGGTTCTATGTTGAGATAGATGGCTTCAATTTTGCATAACCATGAGCAACTGCGCCGGTCCCTCCTCAACATCAGAATTTGAAAAGAAAAAAAGGAGGCTGGATGCAGTCCTCGAGAAGAATACAAACTACGGCACTCATCCACTGAAAGCTCAAGAATCGAGGGGCGTGGATGTTGATGACTCAGAGGCTGGCAGCGACGAAAAGACAGGTCGTGGTTTGGGAGATGCTGCTGCTGCTGTTGTTCTGGAGCATCCCTTTCTCGCCACCTCACCCCAGCCCATTTACTTCACTGTGCATCCATTTCATGTCAATAAAGTGTCGGGAAAAGTGAGTTCAGAGTAGATGTTACCATGGCCAAAATAGCAATGTATGACTCTGACCCACATATGAGGCATTTCTTTTCTTCTTCGCGTCTGTGTGTGGGGCTGCTTAATGCTACATGAAGATTTATTTTTAATCTTTTTATTTATTTATTGAAAAATGAGTCAACATAGTTTAAAAACAAAACGTGTCAAGGGATTGCATTGGTAAGTGTAAATTTGTCAACCAGTGGTGTATGTCAAAGTTGTATTATTCAAGCGTAGAGCTTACAGATGATACGTGGGATAGACAAATGGAGGTATATTTCAGCATAACATTTTCACAGTTTTCAATTTTGAAAAGCGGTCTTGCACGTCAGAGCGTTTTTTTGCGTAATCAACATATTTGATTTACTCCTGACAAAATCATTTATTCCTTTTCTTTGCTTGTAACTAAATTTTCAGTTGTATATTTAGTCAGCGGAAACTCACGATTAAATGTACATTTATTTCATAGGAGAGAAACTTGTTTCGTGTAGCAATCTAATTCTTGACATTTCTATCGAGAGATGATTTACCGTGAACCCTGTGGGTTGGGGGTGAAAATTGACCCCCTGTGGGTTGGGGGTGAGAATTGACCCCCTGTGGGTTGGGGGTGAGAATTGACCCCCTGTGGTTTGGGGGTGAGAATTGACCCCCTGTGGGTTGGGGGTAAGAACAGACCCACTGCATCTCCCAGGAAAACCGTGACTGGACATTCTCTCGTTCCAAACAGCGGTTTTCAGGTGCGTCGCGCTGATTTCATTGCTTGTAGTTCCTGCACAACGTGCTCTGCTGTTTCCGTCTATGATAAGCCGTTTTTTCAAAAGCCCATGAACACACACTGTGTCGTGGTTACGTTGCAGATGAGCTGGTCGATGTGTGACGTATCCAGGTGCAGCGATTGAACGTCTCAGACTGAAGGACGTTGGTGAAGGTGAGATGACCTTGACAACAGCGTTGATGTCTGTGAAGTTGTCAGGGTCACTTCACAATACAATACGGGGTGGTCTGCAGGAGTGTTGTCCATCACCAAGATCTGGGGGGAAAACACAACACAATAAGTAAATGGGTGTGACTCCTTATATATTCAAAGGCATGGATGCGTAGGTCTTGAACTGTCGCAGAATCTAGAAGATAATGATGAGGAATTTTTCAAAACTAACTGTTAACAAAGAACTTAGACAACAAGAAGCGTCACTCCAGTATCTTGTACAGTAAAAAAAGCAGGACGAGATTTTGCTAACGTCACAGGTATTTTTTTTACGTCAAAGTCACTCACCAGTAATTTTTGCTTACTTCCCTTGTTTTTGGTTGGATGAAAGAACTTTTTTTTTTGCGTGAAGGTACGTACCGTACCGCTGGTTACCTTTCATGAACAGATGTTGAAATGGCATGAATATTTTCACACGTTGGTCGATGTGCTTAACACTGATCATTAGACATAATTATACCGCCCACAAATACTAACAGGGCAACCCTTTCACAAGAAATTAATGCATCAGTTTCAATGTTGTTTTCTGGCCAAACATAGTATACTATGATCATTGAATGACCACCTATCAGATCTAAACTCGTTGTCTTCATTTGCATGTCGGTTCAGTCTTGGCAGTTTTAAACACTAGAGCAGTCATCAGTTTATTGTTAATTTGAGAGACTCACTGGCTCATAAAATCGGTAGCTAGAGCATAATCGCTCCAAGCATTGATTTCGCCTGCCATCCAACCAAAAACAAGGGACGCAACTCACGCAAACCGCCGGCTAAATCTCGTCCTGCGTAAATCGTGGAGTGACGCTTCTTGTTGTCTAAGTTCTTTGCTGTTAATCAGAGATCATTATATGACATAAACAAAGCGTTGGCTATGATATTTATAAATTTTAATGTGAAAGAGAATATTTTAAAAACGATAAACTAGACCCTGTGAGTGAGTGTACGTGTGTGCGTGTGCTTGCGAGTAAGTGTGTGTGTGTGTGTGTGTGTGTGTGTGTGTGTGTGTGGTGTGTGAGTGCATGCGTGTGCGAGTCTCTCTCTATGTGTGTGTTTATCTGTGTGTGTGTGTGTGTGTGTGTGTGTGTGTGTGTGCGAGCGTGCGTGCGCGTCCGTGTGTCAGTGCGTGCTTCTGAGAGAGAGAGAGAGAGAGAGAGAGAGAGAAAGATAGAGAGGGACACAGAAACGAAGAGAGAGATAAAGAGAGAGAAAGAGAAACAGATAGACACAGAGAGAGAGATAGATAGATAGAGAGAGAGAGAGAGAGAGAGCGAGAGAGAGAGAGATAGAGAGAGAGAGAGAGAGAGGAAGGGTGGGAGGGAGGGAGGGAGGGAGTATGTATATGAAGAAAACCAACAGAATGCACACTATAGCGTCACTTCCTGGAAGCCACAACAGGAAGTTACGAATAATAAAACTTTTCCTCAAGTGGTGCAGATGTCAATATTTATGAACTGAGAAGTATTTTCCACAAAACGCCTCCCATTTTAGGAAGTCATTTTTCTCAATTGTCAGTGTCCAGATTTTTCTTTTTATTATCAATAATCTTTTTTACGGTATTGAACAATGCTGCATGCAGAACTCGATTACTTGTAAGAATATCAGCAAATTTTTGTCAAAACCTGCGTGAAAAAAATACTAGTTTTGAAAATCACCTAGCATGCATTTTAAGAAATAAGGACATCTACTGTAAAATACAAGGAAATCAATCCGAAACACAGAGGAAACACGGGCGCCCAGCGTGCCACCCACGGAACAGTGAGAAAAGCAGGACAGGAAGTCAAGACGTGGGAACTCAGGGCGGGGTGACAGTTATCGTTTCTGCAGTACTCAAGAGGGTTCACGGCCTCAGCAACGTGTAGGTTTCTACATGTTATTTATCTGTTAACGCGTCAGATTCATGTGAGTATATTATATATATATATATATATATATATATATATATATAGCGTCAGTTTCATTCGTCAACAGATTACTTGTTTTACGTCCATGGGTCAGTTTCAATCGAAATCCCAATCCAAGAAACCAACTCTCAATTTTTTTTATACGTACGAAACCCATTTTTTCTCTTCTGTTCTTGCACATTTTACTCTTTCTTTATCGGGAATTCCTTCCACTGATGGGCCACACTAGTGGACTCGTCCGAGAAAACGTTCGGCTGTCGGGCCACGACATCTGATTGGCTGCGTTTTATTTTACATTGGCGTTTATGCTCGAAACAGCAGAATCGCGATGACGACTGCTGCAGATATGATATTCATCGTAACCCGAATCAACTAAAACCGCATTGTGTACATCAGTTTGTCAATTGTTCACACTTTATTGTGATTCTGTGGGCGGATTTACCGTCCAAGATTGTGTATGTGAGCCAGTGAGTACGTAATAATTTGGTTGTCATTCTGTGTAAGAAACACTGCGAATTAAACGACCAACATCGCACCCCTTTCCTCGCATGAGTCCACTAGTGTGGCCTATAAGTGGGAGGCATTCCCTTTATCACTCAATCTGTTTTCGCTCTTCAAAAACCAGACTTCACGTCATCTTCATTAACGCTTTCAACAGAGAGGGCCGACAGTTTGTTGGTCAGAGTGGGGAAGGATGGTTTTCCTGGGTCGGTGGTGTTGTCTCTAGGGTTGAAAGCGGGAGATACGAGAAGGGGGAGCGTGGCTGCCCTCTTGCACCTCATGCGAGGCGGCCATGACCTGTTAGTCCTTGGTGGGGGTTTCAGGAGACACCTCTCCGTTCAGCCAGTAGGTCACTACAGTCCCTTTGCCCTGGAACCACAAGCAAGGAGGATCAAGGCATAGAATGCATGTTGTCACCTTTGTAAAATAAGATTCGTTGTGGCAAATAAATCAATCAAAGACAATTTTAAAAGAGGCAGATATAGACCAATCAACCGGCTCAAGCCGTGTGTTACTCAAATTGCTTACAAAACTGACTCAGATTATTGAAACACACACAAACGCGCGCGCGCGCACACGCACACACATGCATACGCACGCACGCACACATGCACACACACACATACAGGCACATGCATGCACTCGTGCACACGCACACACACACATACACATTCACGCATTCACACACAAACAAACACACACACACAAACACTCACACACACACACACACACGCGACAAACACACACACGAAGTCACACAAAAACACACACACAGAAATACACACAAAAACACACACACAGAAACACACACGCACATACACACATACTCAATCTCCCCTAAACAAACAAAGCAACAAACAAACAAAAAACAAATAAACAAACAAGGTGGCACTTGAAAAGGCTGCAGACAGAAATAGAGCAAGTACAAACCTAAGCTCCGCGCGAAAGGCCTAATGGAGATAAACACTTTGACACTTTATTGTTCAGACCGGCCGTCCGTCACAGATATATTAGGTGACAATAAACATTTTTGCGATATGGGCAATTAGTCGACTACCGTGGTTAATAGACATATATCTAACACAAATATTTATCTATGTCTGAGAGAGTAGTAGATAAACATAGCTACATCCCTCGTCATTTTTTGATTGCCTCCTTCCAGTATATGGACATATCTTGTTTGGTTACTTTTATTTAGGTGTCAATAGATTTTTTCCCTTATATCCTCATACAAAGGGCGATTCAACAAAAAGTATTTTCCGTTCTCAATGCAGGTGCAGCTGGTGCATCGGGATTCTGAAAGTTCGTGTATCGTCTGTTCACCTTGAGATCGTTGATACCTAAACCGAAACGTACAAATGCATCGCGAAATTTTCTTGCGACCAAGCTAGACAAGTATTCCTCTCGTACAAAATGGTTTTTGAAGGACAATTACCAGGGAAATCTTACGCTGTCTCTACATTTTTAACTCTACGACTGGTGATGGCAATATTTCAGCCTCTACTTGAACTGTTTCAAAAAACGTGCTTCGTTAACAGGTCCACCGTTCAGCGATACATAACAAAACCGAACCTATAAAGACAGTTTTCAATTAGTCGTGCCCAGTTTATCTTTTTTGCAATGTTAGAGTTGTTTAGCATACCTTACGCTTGTTTTGGGAGCCTGCTTATGTTCATTTTAGACAATCTAAGCCAGTACTTGACCGCTCTCACAATGCTTATGATAGACATGGGCCGGGTACGTGCCAAAGTCTCCGCAAACCATTTGATGAGGAGTTCGGATGTCCAGTCCATTGATCGTTTTATATGCAAATGTTTGAACTTTTTCACTTCCATCGATATTTCCCGATCGCCATATTTTTGCCCCATATAGTAGAGAGGGCTGAACTTGTGAGTCAATCAGTTTGAAATATACAGTCGTATCGATAGAGCGCAAGCTCCACATTGTCTGTACGATCCGGACGACTTTTTGTTTACTCTTCGTGGCCAAGTCATCTACACAGACTCTCATCGATAATCTGGTTGAGAATGTGACACCCTTATATTTATACTTCACAACCTCCAATTATTTTTGTCAAGAACCACTTCTTGTTTTTTGCTAGGTATACCAGAATACCTTAATTTTTGCTTTATCAGTATTAACCTTTACATTTAGTACTTTGGGCATGAAAACAAGGTTGTCAAGCTGTTTTTGTAGACCAATCGGGGTTGTTGTCTTCATGGAGAG
>JAWQFJ010016400.1:92500-106615 GCA_034096865.1 Theodoxus fluviatilis | reverse complement strand
AACCTCTATTTTACGACCCTCTCGACTTACTCTTGATTGCGACTTGAAAAATTTTAACAGATGTATTTTCCTATCAAAGTGACCTTACTTAAATGACTTCCTTCAAAACGTGACTAGCGACTGTCAATCCTCGGCATTTTAATGACTTTTTGACCTAGATTTTCTCTAACTGCAGTCCCTTTAGCAGCACATGCAACTGCAGTTACTGTCCATTCCAAAACGACAGGTTTTGCGAGTACTGTTATGCACACTTAGTGCAGTAGGAGTTACTTCATGTTCTGTAAGTGTTACGGTTCAGACATTATTTTATTTGATGGCTGGGTGCTATGGCTGTGTTGAGATTTTGGCGGGAACATGCTCCAACTTATAGTTTGAGACCGGCTTGAACCGGTTGTACACCGAATTGGAGGTGATGCAATCGTGATTTGATTGGTTGAGGTTGGTGGCGCATGCGCTGTGAGTGACTCTTCAGTCTGGGACAGTGAAAATGTTTAAGTCAGTTCTCGAGGAATATCAACAAGAGCAGACGTGTTTTCGAGCAGCTCCGTGTTAATGGGACAATCAAGAAAAGTTTTCCAATCCCCGCCTTTCCCTCTGAAAGATGTGCCAGAAGACCAGCATTTCCCAATTTGAAGAATTCCCGCCTCACCAGGACTTCTGAATCAAGTTGTCGCCTGAAAAGTTCGTCGTGGTGCACTTGGAAATTTTGTGTTTGTTCGGGCAAGCTTGTGAGCCCGTAGTGTATGGCATTTTATCCTCTCATCGCGAGGGAAAGCCTTGAGAGAGAGTGTGCTTGTGAATGCCCATTCCGGAGTGGATATTGTTTTTGGGCAGAATTTTCATCGATGGATGTCGGGGAACGGTTTTCGCCCATCTGCTTGAACTTGTAACTTTGGGTCAATTTTGGTTTTGGGTCAGTGGAATAACCTGCTGCCTTTTCAGTCACAGACTGACAAATTTGCTTTTAAAAAAATATTCTTATTGCATTGACTGTGATTCTGCCATCATTGAGTTTTATTAAATTCAATCATCGTGAATGGGTGTAAGGTTGTGTTATAAGTGTGGATTGAGAGAAAGAGTGAATTAATTATTGCCCCCTTCCACTAGCAAAACCACTAGACATGGGAGCCAAAAGATTCACTGATTGAAAAGTGTGTGTGAGTGTGGAGGGAGGTGATAGTAACTTTCATGCATTACGGAATAACACTTTTGTCTGAAAGAGAAATGTTAAGCTTTGTAATAAACTTGTAGCACAAGCTTCGCTCTGCATGAGATAACTGTCTGAAATGTCCTGCCATCGCGGGCTCAACAGTTTGAGTCTCATACCCATAGGTAAAAATAGTTTCAACTCGGAGCGAGCAAGCTGCCGCACCAGTGACTGAAGAGTCAGAGGCTGCTACTGGTGGTCTGGTTTTTCGATTTTGCTGTGAACTATCTGCATTGGTTTACAGGTGGCCAAGAGGCAGAGGCTACTCCAATGGCAGCACTGACATTGACTGTAGTGGTCTGGCATTCGTCAGGTTAAAGTTAAAATTAGGTTGAAGTTAGGTCAATTTTCCTGTTGGCCATTCAATTAGCATGGAGTTAGGGTTAAAAAAGAATGAAAAAATCAAGTAAACAGTTCAGCAATTGTTACAGCTGTACCATCTATTAGTATATATTTCAACAAGAAATCCCTTAAAGACATTTATCAAGTAAGGTGCCCTTGAAACAGCCGAAAACTTCGCAGCCAAAATTGAACCTATGTAAGTCACCTAATCAGTTACGTCATTTGCAAGTAGCAGTTGTATACATGTACATTATATCATGCAATATATCAGCCTCTTCAAAGTTCCTTTATCTCCTGTATTCTGCTCATACATGTATGTTTTTTAAAAGTAGAATAGGAGGTCACTCCAAGTTAACAGTAGAAAAGATGTATTGTGCATGTATTGCATTGTGTCTTATGTTGGCATTATTCGTATATATAATACATATGTTCATTTTATTCAAATCTCCTTACCTCCATTTTACGACTCCCTCCAAATTAAGACCTGATTCAGTAGGTTTTTAAAAGGTAGCAAAATAGAGGTTTTACTGTATTCAACGTAAGATGCTGATGGTCTGTTTGGGGAGAAAGAAAGTTTTGAAAACTGATCACCCATTAGATAAGCTGTATCATCAACATTATGCACATGTGGCAACAGCAAGCACTCATGGCAAATTATGGTGCAGTCATATGAAAAGCAAAAGGGTAAGAAATTTAATCTGCCATGGTTGTACAACTTGTTGAACAGACTCAGAATTGAAGTTATGTTACAACAATTGCTGACATTCATCCATAAATGATTCAATATATATTTCTAATATCTTAAAAATTTCAACCAAAACCAAAAGCAAATGACCTATCTGTGAGCATACCCAAGAACACCAAATACACCATTCCTAAACAATATTCTTGCCCATTTTACTTCTCCTATTCCTGAAAAAAACCACAGCTGAAACTAGTGAGCACTTGGAGATGGCAAACCTCCACCAAGGCAGCCACAGAGGTGGAGCTATCACAGCTAAGCATCACAAGTGGTGACTGTGGCAGATGACATTCTAACCCACTCACTCGCCTTCTCATGCTGCAGTCATGATCTCATGGGAGGCTAGGGGAAGGTTAAAAATAGGCCAATGCAGCACACACCAGCCTTAGGCCTAGGGCAATACAATTTCTGTTTATGATTGTAACTCCAAAATGTGATAACAGATAACCTCCAACATTCTATGAATTTTTCCTTGTGGGAAATCCTGACCTTGCACATAACTTCGTAGGTGGAGGTAATACTGAGACTCGTCTCACCTCAGAATCCCACTCGGAGTCGTCTTCCTCTTCCTCTTCCTCTTCCTCCTGCCTCTGTCCGGGCTGCTTGGGAGGGGGAGGCAGGAAGCCCTGCTCTGACATGAGCTGGCTGACGTTGACGTAGTGGCTGCCCTCCTCTGAAGCTGCAGACAACAGGTCTTGAGCCACGTCCCGACCTCGTGGTGACTTGGAATCTCCAAGGGAATGGATCTCAGCCTCCATCTCCTCATCCACCTCTTCACTCTCATCCCCTTGATTCTGTGGGAATAAAGGAGAAAAAAAGGAAGAATAAATGAGATAAATTAAGAAGGGACCATGAGAATTCAGAGTTGAGAGCAGTGGTTCATTTATAATGCAGTACTGCAAGCATGTCCTCAGATTGAAGGAAAGGGGCAGTAAAGGAGAGGTCAGGAGAGGAGATATTCAATGAAACAATCACAATCCACTTCAAAAGACTTGCTTTGACTGGATCAAACTGATGGTGCGTTGATGATAAGAATATAAGAAGGCTAATAAAAAAAGAAAACAGATGAAATAATATGCTTCTGGTAAAATACTACTAAGATGAGTGATATAGCCCATTTTTCCCAGCCCCCACCCCCATCTCCTAAAAAAAACCACCCTACAAAACAACACAAAAACAAAAACAATACAAAACCCCAACATCAACAAATTATTTTTCCAATATGTTTACATAATCCAGCCAGCCAATGGAGAGAGAAAAAAAAACACTTCTGCAATAAAACACTTCTTTGGATATACAATACACATATATTTCAAGCAATAAATACTTTTTACATCATTTTTTCCAATACATAGATTGCCATGATAAACATCAGCATGAAAGAAGTAAAATTTGATGAGAAAGAAAATAATGCTAGCCTAGTTGTTTACATCTTCATCATTAATGAGGCAGAACAGGTACATAAAGATAAAGGTCTCCATAGGCAGATGGGACAGGGTGGCACTGACCATTTGGTGGATGGAGCCAGGCTGCCTCGGAGTGGGCACCTCCACAGTGGAGTCCGAGTCACTTTCCTGAAGCACAGATTGCCATTCTGAATGCAGGGATTCAGCAGTGTACCACATTGTGCCTTCTGTACTTTTTAGAATGGCGCCAGTCTTGCCACCACTAAGCCACAAATAGAAATTGACTAGTAAACTAAACCATATTTGCAAGGAAGAAGTCAACCATGTAGTATTAGAAGGTCAAAAAGATGGAAAAAGGAGAAATGTTGATTAACTTCACATAGCTATGTAATACAAATTCATATTTTAAAACACACTTTTCACAGCAATCACAAGTCTTTTCATATTACCAAATTGAAAAGTCTCAAAATATGGGCAATAAGACACAATTTGAATTTTTTTATGCATTCCTGGGGGGATGAGTATGGGGTGGATGGGTGTAGAAGAAAGACTAACAACCAAGCAGTTCACATGAGGAATTAATGTCATGATGAAGCTTGAGATTACCTGGTGAGAAAGATGAGCACGTTGCTGCTGCTGTTGCTGTTGCTCCTGTCTGGGTGTCATGGCTACTGAAGAATCCCAGTCACTTTCCTGGAATAGATAAACAGAGAAAACTCAGTTAAGATAGACCTTAGCTTTGTAGAGCACCACAGTTTCACAAGCATCTGCTGATATTTTGCGGTGCATCCAAGCTCACACAGTGCTGAAATATACAGTGAACTGAAAAATAAATACAAGTATAATACAGATTCTGCAGTGTTAAACTTAACAATTCCAATAAAGTTATCTTGCAGATAAAATGTCCTTGAAACCTTTTCTTCTAAATGTAAGGAAGGTATGGTCAGGTGCAGAGACTGGCTATAAAGAGTCAACTCAGTCTTGGCAACACAGCAAAGCAAACCACACGACCCACTGGAGTGCATAGGGAGAGTTTGAACCACTGTGCAGAAAGACTGAGAAGAGTGAAATGAAAAATACCAATGCAAGTGTCAGGGAAAATTCTCTCAACTCCTTGTGGAGTCCAGATTTCACCATGAAGCTCTGATGAGAACCTACAGACAACAAATGGTTCTGGAGCTACATAAAGGCAACACAAGGAGGCAAACCTGAAAAAAAGACAGGCTTTTCACTTTTCACACTGTATGTGCCTCAAGAAAGACTCAGAAAGGTAAAAGCTTTGCTGGCAGTGCACATTTCTATGCAGTCGAATTGAGAAACAACCTGGTGAGAAAGAGTGGCATGCTGTGGCAGTGGCTGCTGCTGTCTCGGGGTCACATCAACAACCGTGGAATCCCAGTCACTGTCCTGGTGGGGGAAAGGGGAGAAGACCATTTCAGTCCAGTGGTCTCTTCTGTGTAACTCAATGCAGAATGCCTCTTAAGTCTGCAAATTGTCCTTCCAGTGCTTCAGAACTTGAAAACAGGCTCAGCACTGTATGAAAGATGTTGAGATTCAAAATCCATAACCTGAAGCATACTCAAGTTATCTATTCAGTAAAAATACTATGAATTCCACTGTTGGAATTTTGTGTAACTTGTTATGAAAGGTATGTACTCCATATCTCAGTGCCACAACTACTTTCCAGAAGTCCCTTCCCCTGGTAAAAAATAACAATCTGGAGAGACAGAGGAGCTCGGTGCTGCAACGTTTGTTGTTGCTGCTGCTGTCTTGGAGTGACAGCATCTACAGTAGAATCCCAGTCACTGTCCTGATGAAACAATAGAGAAGATTCATCTGAGTTTACTGGTCTCCTCATTGTAATTCCATGCAGAATGCTTCTTTACTGTGCAAACTGTTCTTCCAGTGCTTCAGAACTTGAACAAGTATTATAAGAAAGAGGATCTCAGCACAGTGTTAGATTTGGGATTCAAAAATGAAAAAGAATAATGATTTTCAAGCTGCCAGGCTATGAATATACTACAAACTCCTTTGTTTGAATGTTGTGTCATTTAGCATTAAAGCTTATGTACTCCATAGCTAAGTGTCAAAGCCTGACATTTGAAAAGTCCCTTCCTCTTGGAGAGAAGAAATGACCTGGTGAGACAGAGAAGCTTGGTGCTGCAACGGCTGCTGCTGTTGTTGCTGCTGTCTAGGAGTGACAGCATCTACTGTAGAATCCCAGTCACTGTCCTGATGAGATAAAAGAGAAGAACTGTTCCAGTCCAGTGGTCTTCATTTTGTAATTCTTCAGTCTGCAATCTGTCCTACAAGATCTTTAGAACAGGTAGCAAATGAGGAGGTAGACTTAGCCCTGTGTGACAGATTTCATCACGCAGAGATCCAAAAACTACAGATCTACAGCCAATATTCAGTGAATATATCAAGAATTCCACTGTTTGGAAATTGAGTGACTTAGCATCAAAGATTAGTTACTGGAAAGTTCAGTAAATCTGACATTTGATCATCCCTTCCCCCTTGCAAAGAAGAAGCATAACCTGGTGTGATAAAGGAGCTTGCGGCTGCAACTTCTGTTGTTGTTGCTTCTGCTGCCTTGGAGTGACATCATCTACTGTAGAATCCCAGTCACTGTCCTGGTAAATAAGGGGCACCCAGCCAATCATTTCTTTTGCTCAAGAAAGAAGAGTAACATGATAGAGCAAAGTATTCATCATTTTATGCAAAGAGTTGCATTCGTTTCACTGCAGTTCCAATCACTTCGAAAACTGTTCTGGATTACATTTCTATATAATGTTCATGTCAGTCCTTCATTAACAAATTATAATACAATTAGCAATTGTATTCCCTAAAATGTGTCAAGCTAATGATTCATAAGTGTTTAAGTAGAAGTAAATACTTTGTATATCAGTGCAGCATTCCACATCAAAGGATATTACATCAAAGCAATGGCATTGCTGCTGCTGCTGCCATTCCCCAGGTGCCACTGCAGCCAGTCCTGAGCAAGTATGTACACCAATAACATGGAGCAGACAGTCACATACTGGGAAGTCAGTTGTGCCATAAAACATACAGGAATGCTTTATATCCTGAGGTGTATGATAAACAGATGCAGGCAAAGCATCACACCCTGTAGCTTTATCACAGCAGATGAGGACACTCTCAAATGCTTCAGCAGAAACGCTACCTGACTCAGTGAGTGGAACATTTGACTGCTTCTTTGCTGCAACACACATGGAACTGAAGTGCACCACACATGTGTTCTGCACAGAGGACTGTCTTCCAAGCACAGACAAGCATCACCCAATGGAAGACATGCAGAGGAAGAGCTGGGGGTGGGGGTGGGGGTGGGGTTGGAGGTGGCAGAGGAAGCTGAGGACGTCGCCATGAGGATACTTTAGTGGACACGCTAGAATCCCAGTCACTGTCCTGCTAGGGAAGCAAACGTCCAACTTCTTCCTTCTCTCAGAATCTCTGAGGAGCAGTGCATGCTGGTGTGGATGGTGAATTGGTGTTACACAACCACAATTTCTTCAGATGGTGCTGAGAAAGGTTGCAAACCCACCGTTGCAAAGGTGAAACCGGTTTCAACATGGATGAAGCATAGGCAGCCAGTGCCAATAGTACTATCTAACCTTCTAAAATAAAAAGATGTTTTGAACATTTTTAGAAAAATCCACAAGCATAAATTGCAGAGCTGGCCACTCCAAGCACACTTCCACAGCACCAGCACAGAGCACATGAACACTCAAGGCAGAGCAAACCTCACACACAACAAAACCCCAATAACAATGCCATTGCAATCTGTCAGAGAGCTATACAGTAAAAATAAGCAATAAAGCCACTTCAAAACAGCTTGCTGCTAGCAGAGTTACTGCATACAGAGCCCAAGTCCAAACTGCAAAGCCCCCTCACACTGCCACCCACCAGGGGCTGTTTGAGAGTGTTGGAGGTCCTCTGTCTGGGTGTGCCTGTATCTGCAGTGGAGTCCCAGTCACTCTCCTACAGGAAAAGTCAGGGAAAACAATTCCTGCCCACATTTAGGTAAAAGAAAGACCACCGGATTCCCAAAGACAATACAGACATGACCACAGGGATCACTTGGAGGTGTAGTAAGCCCTGATTTAATGAAGGATAAAACATTGAGGGCACAGCCCTTCCTCAGTTTGACAAACAGCAAAAGTGAGGGTCAATAAATAGTCAACAGCAGTAAATAAGTGTTCACATCTAATTTAAAGGTTTCTGCACACGTATACAGTTGGGCTTGTATCCTTTCAAGTTCATCTGTTCACTGCCAATAGGCTACAGTCAGAAATGAGAAAGTGTTTCTGCTGCTGCTGCTGCTGCTGCTGCTGCTGCTGCTGCTGCTGCTGCTGCTGCTGATGATGATGATGATGATTGTGAAAATGATTGCATGCTTTAACAAGACAGCCTGACAGCTTCTCAGCAGAAGCACACTAACTTCATTACAAAGGCGATCAGACATGGAAAGTCAACACATGCAAATTCACATGAGAGGATGTCAAGATGCATCATGGAAAAATGGTAAACACAACATAAATAGTTTGCTTTACTTCATTTCCATGCTGTCAGCTATATGAAATGATGTAGGAAGAATTACTTCTTTGCATGGAATAGGATTTTGCTGACCTGGTGAGAGACTTTGGCATCCACTTGGTCCTTCTGATGCCTGGCCGGGGAAGGTCGTAGGGGAGATCCGTCCTGTCAACACAGGATATGTCAGTGTCATTTGCCTGCTTCACAGGGATGTTATGGAGTGCATGCAGTGTAATGGCAAATTGCTCCAGAGAGGAAGAAATAAAACACTGCTTCAGGAGAGATATATCAAAACGAGGCAGACAAGGCTGAGCAATGCAAGGCCATGCCGATGGGCAGTGTGAGTTGTAACATTAGCTTTGCTTCACACAGCCCAAAGCCTTCTCCTACAAGGATTAGAATGACAAAAGTCAAGTTGCAACATCATGTTTGTCAATGCAGGAGCTTTCAGGAGGAATAGCAAGATGGATACAGGCTATATTACTAGATAAACATAATGACCAGGCCATATCTATCAAGAATATGCATGCTTGTTTAGAATTAAATACAATGATTAAACTGCAGGGGATTTAAAGTATTAGTATGCACGTACAAAAATCCACAGCCAACACAAGCTGGACACATCTTAGTTGCAATAAACTAGTGTTAGTTTGCATCCATATCTACATAGTAGGTTATCCTTAACTGTCTGGAAGATGCACTAACTTTCAAATTTAAAAAAGAGAGTAAAGCCTTGCTTCATAAAAAAATTGAGGACATACACATTAAAGAATTGATCTTTAATTCTGATTTGACTATGTGTCCTAAGATATGAAAAAGAATTAACTAAGAGAGTTCAATTGGGAACATTCATATTGTGCATTTGTTACTTTTTTAACACAAGAATTGCATTCACTTAATTTTTCTTCAAAGGATTTCCCCATATATTATTCCCTGGGATTATATTCAAACATGCAGAGCAAATGATTTTATAGATGTTAGAATGTCCAGTCATCAAATTTGGGGGCCTGAACATCTGGCTTCCAGTCAATCAAACATTGTTATTCTGCTACATACCAAAGTTAATCTCTGTACCAGTTCATATGCATGTAAAGAACATAAGAAACACACACCAAAAAGCCATGTTAATTATGTTAACACAAAATACCTCCGCCAGAAAAGAAAAGAAAAATCTGCCACAGCAGAACACAAAATTGAAAGGTCCCTGATACAAGGGAGACCACTGCAACAAGGGAGGCCACTCCGTGGTAACACCTCCAGTTACTGGACATGGGTGCAACTGGACACACGGGTGTGTTATTAATTGACGCTGGTGTTGACGAGGGAGCTACCATAAAGAACTTGGCAGACTGGCAGATGGTTTCTTGGAGGAGGGAAGCTGACAGAGGGGTGTTGCCTCTGTCTTCAGAAAACTCCTCCAGCTCATCCTCTGTGTCCTCTGCCATGACCCGACGCTCTCGCATCATTGCCTCCACCTTGAGATCAGCCAGCAGTGATGACAGCACATGCCTCTAAGCCTATCCATGTACTCATGACTTCCACATTGATGCATCTCTCGTGTGCTACTAACCCTTCACAGGGAAGGCAGTACAAAGGCAGGCATCCCAGTGGACACATAGGAAGGCACAACAGGAAAGAGAAAAAGGCAAACAGGCAGGCAGAAGCGGGAAGAAATGGAGACAAAGAAATAGAATGGAGAGGGAGAATAAGGTACACTAGGCCAGGAAAAAAATAAGAAAAACTGGCCATATGGAGAGTGGGAAGAGAGGAACAAGGAGAGTAAAAATTATGTCACCATGAATCCACATTTCAAGAGGCACTACAGTGGACCAAACCTAGATTTATATACACATGACCATGCATGAGAAACAAGGCTTAAGTACAGTTTTCGAGAAAATGTTGAGTAAAGTCATCAGTGCACTAAGTCACACATAGATTTTCCTAATATTTATGCCACTGTAAAAAAAAGTGAAGATTTCCTCTAAGAACATGATTTTTTCTGGAATATACATACATAAATACATATTGTGGTTGAAATAATTCATTTTGGTCATTTTTTATAATTCAACCTTTATTTCTCATGCACAGTAAAAAATGAGCACAAGTTAAAATAATTTTATATAAACGAGTAATCATTGTTCCAAACTGTGCCTAACTGTATCATTAGCACATCATGAAACTGATTTGAAGTGACTTCAAGGTAAAAGTATCACAAAATGAAATATCAAATCAATACAAATGAGAAATACTTTAGACTTTCGAAGTGGATTCAGGTAAATGCTCATTATATAATCAACTCTAAGAGGGTCCATGCAGAATACTGTACTTTTGCAATGTATGGGTAAAGAGACATGATACGGAACTCACCTCCTTGGAAACCCTACTCTGCCTCGAACTCACAGCTTCCTCCAGCTCGCTGTCCCACTCCACAAGCTGCAATCATATACAGCAAATCGATAAAGCCCTCCCAGAGATGCTGTTCACCTCAACCACACCAGCCTACAGTGCTTCAATGATGCTTTGGGTTCAGAGACCCATGCTGTCTTCAGATACTTGTGTAAAGGCAGCATCGCACCTTCACAATAGATGTGTACACATTGATGCAAGGGGAGGGAAATGTCAGGATACTTAGAGGCCAGCATCTCTCCCATTGGGATAACTGACAGGATTATCTTTGTCATCACAGGCATATTTTCATGCGGCATTAATTTTCCACATTAAAAAAGTGCCAATTACTGTTTCATCTTCAACTTATGGACATAAAACTAATACACAGATTACCGAGTACAGGCTGTAGATGACTAACTTGACAGCCCTCTTCCATACAGAAGTTCACAGGTTACATTTGGTGTGTACGTGTGGATTAGTGTTCTCATTCTGCAGTCGAGGTCATGTGCTATGATTACAATCTTTTAATTCACATCTGCCAGTTATGCCTACTAATTGTAAGAAAATATTAAGTAATCTCTGTGTCTCCAACCTGAAGAAAGAAAGATTAGATTTTTACTACTTCATTACAAGTGTTTTCTAGAGAAAAATGTTAAAACATTGTCAAACTCAATCACCCAATTTAATTTTTAATACATCCTCTGCATACATAGACCTAATTCCCTAAATAACGTATGATTTTCTTTGCCAGTGAGAAACATGGGCTTCATAACATGAATACAAATTACCAGAATTCCAAACCCACTGAAAATAAGTATTGCATCCTTGCATTCTACTTGTGACCCTAATGTGGAACTATTTGCTTGACTATGGTATAAGGAAAATTATCATTCCCCCGATTGATCAAGTACTGGTTGGCTGACACTCATTTGTAGCTTCTAAATTCTATGTCGGTATCCCTGAATCTATTTCTATTCTTTGCAAAACAGAAAAAGGCACTAAGTCATTCCTACTCCAGGCTCACCCATCCATAGAGGCTCATGAAAGACACTGCCAACTTGTGCCCTTAAGAGACTGCAAACAATTCCAAGTCATTTAGCTATAATACAGTGTCTCTATTGCAACTATGACTGGCAATGCAACTCATCATAAAATAGCTTCCAGTTCACACAAAACACTGTTGCAAATGAAACCTGTAGCTGGAGCTAACCATGCTGAAGCTCTAATAATACAGTCACTAAATTAAAGAAATCAAAGATTGAAGGCCAGAAAAGAAACAAGGAAAAGGAAAATCACACAGGCCAAACCCAAATCCTGCTGAAATGTTGAACATTTTAGCCTGTGAATAAAGAAAGGTAAAAAGAAAATGTGAGACGTTCTGAGAGAGACCAATGCAGGAGACATAACAGTAAGTGCACTGTGATCAAGCCGTTAGCTCAGCAAGTAAATACGCTTCAGGTACTACCAGTCTTACCCCATCTTTGTCCTCCTCCTGTGGAACAAGTGCATCTTTAGCAACTACCTGTACTCACTTACATTTGCAAAGGCACACACATTTCCTCAAGCATCTCTCTGGCTTTCTGTGCATACTGCATGTGTACCTCTCTGCTTCCTTTCACAAGAGGTGTGTATTGTTAACAAATGTTTTCAAAAAGAAGGTAATTACAGCCTAGCATTTCAGGATAAAGTGAAACAAGAACTTGATTGCTGAAACTTTAAAACACACACACACACACACACACACACACACACACACACACACACACAATCACACATACACATACATGCACACACAAAACCTCAACCACAAAATCACCCACATACACCCACACACAAAATCAACCACACACACAATCACACACACACACACACACACACACACACACATACACACACACACACACACACACACACACACACACACACACTCACACACACAATCACACATTCACATAAGTACTTGGATGTTGCAGAGTATATTACATTTTCAGTTCAGATGCCACATAAAAAACACCAGATAGTTGTCACTGCATACGTACGTCATCTTTGGGAGGGGGAGAAGAGGAGGGGAGAGGGGGTGGAGGAGGGGAATCACCCTTAGCATCCTCCATCACTGTAGAATCCCAGTCACTGGGCTCATTGAACATCTGGCAAAAATTAAAACACACATAAGTTGTAAGGAGTCGAGCAAGCAAAACTTTGCTTACAAAGTGAGATCAGCAGAGAGAATACCAACACAAAAAAGACTAAGGGAGAAATTACGTTGATGGAAGGAATCAATGAGTTACCCAAAGGCCACAGATATGATGTCTCTGATGCTATGAAAATAATTTCAAGGCAGAGACTTGTCAGATCCTCTGAAATATTAACATATTACTGATTATGAAGAAATACATTGGGTGCATTCAAGGTGATAGAAACATACAAATGGTCAGAAAGGAGGCTAACGTCATATACTCATATAGTTTGCAAGCAGCCCATGAAGATACTGCAGTCAACAAGACCTCATACCTTTTGCACATCATCCTTGGCAGCATGCACTGAAGACACATCCTCATCCTCCTCTTCCTCCGTGCTGGCTCCCTGTAACCATCACACAGTCCTTGCACTGCCGTCTCTCCAACAATTTATGATAAATAATCTTATCTCCCTTTTTACCTGTCTAAACTCATTTTATAATAATATCTGTTCCTTCATTCCCCTTTTCTTTTGAATTCAGCTTTTCTTCATTAGCTCTACCCAAGAAGACTCTCTCTCTCTCTCTCTCTCTCTCTCTCTCTCTCTCTCTCTCTCTCTCTCTCTCTCTCTCTCTCTCTCTCTCTCTCTCTTCTCCCACCCCCCAATCCCCCAAAACAAAAATCAACTAGCAGTTCATTGTCAGCATCATCTCTATCTTCAACCTTGGTTTATTTTCACTCATTCTACTCAGCACAACTAATATCACCAGTGCCAGTATATGTACCAACACCAGCAACAACATCACTGCAGGAGCAGCAATAACAGAAGCAATTACAGCAGCAATGACAGAGACATAGTAAAAGCAACAGCAGAAGCATGACATTTTTCTTACCATCACCACTGCTGTTACATTTCACATCAAGTTACACCAAAACCAATGATAATGTAACACCAACAGCAATGGGTTTATGGACATCTTATGTTAATCCTTATTTTCTTCTCTTCCCTCTCTTCCTTTATCTCTCCCTTCTTCCACCCGTTTCTCCCCTCTTTCTCTTCTTCCTTTGTTTTTAGCCTGCCTTTTTCATGTCTTCCTCCTCCTCCTTTTGTTCCTTTTTCTAGCTGCTGTTGACATCATAGTCATCTTCATATCCTCATAATAGTGTCATCATCATCATTGCAGTTGTCCTCCTCTTCCTCATTTTCATCATTGCAGTTGTTCTCCTTATCTTACTGTTGCCACTCTTCCTCTTTCTGCTTTTCATCCTGTACACCTCCAAGACCCAGTGCTGTTTCAT
>JAWQFJ010016400.1:75000-87500 GCA_034096865.1 Theodoxus fluviatilis | reverse complement strand
CATACAACATGCCAAGATCAGCTGACAGACAAGGCAGACACCTATATTTTGTCATCAGCTCTGGAATCTTCCAGACAATAACCATTATTCACTAAAACAATTACACTTGTTAGAACCTAGCATGACAACCTGGGCCCGTATTCACAACGGCGATTTATCTTTTTAACACTCGATTTATCCCCTAGCCCCGCGTTATCTTGATCGGTTAGATAAGGTACGCTCGTCAGAGGATCCTAGGTTGCGCTTTGCTATATATACTGGTTTCCAGCCAAGGGAGAGCGGAACAGGCAGTTGGAATCGTCTGAGTTTAGAGATAAATCGGAGTTTAAATAAATCGCCGATATATCGCCGTTGTGAATACGGGCCCTGAGCAGCAGAAATGGTCTCATGTGTTCTGGTCTCAGGCATAGATCACTATCCATACTAGGAAATTATCCCCAGAAAATTGCAGGGGCTGCAGTAATGACAGTCGACTCAAAAGGCCAAACAAGTGGCAAGTCTGGTGTACAACCAGTAAGTAGCCAGAGGGTTTCAGCAAGCACAGACTATGACCTAAAAAAATGCAGTAAGTTTGTTTTTAGATAGTGTTACATAGCTGTCCCCTTGAATTTCTTAATTTAGGGGTATGATATAGATTTTCTTCCTGGATTCGGAATGGCTATGAACCTTGATGATTCACTTGGCTCATATTTCTTACATGCCTCATGCCATGCACAAATCACTAGCAAACAAAGATTACCATGAACAGAACTATTTCTTTAATGTATAAAGGTAGTCAACATAAACAAAGTAACAGCGATGATAACTTATCAACGGACAATGGCACCTTCTCCCTGGAGCAGTCCTCCGCTGTCTCCCCACTCTCCTATTGTTTCATTATCAAGTCTTTTTGTCTCTCTTCATTTCATTAATTTTGGCTGACCACCTGCAGTCCTCCCCCCAGAGGGGGTCAACTCTCCACACTAGCAGGCACCACCCACGTAGGGTTCTACTTCTGTAGCAGATAGGCTTGTGAGAGTTGCTGGAACACAGAACTAAGCTGATGAAACAACAGTGATTTTACTTAGGCCAATAGTTAAACATTTACATTAGGTTACCAACAAACCCGTTCCAAGTCATTTGGCCCATAAAAGTGCACAAAAGGTTGTCAAGCATGCTCCATCAGAGATATGAGACTGTATAATTTAGTTGACTAACCAAGACAAGAAAATACATTCATGATGTAAATTAGTTCAGAGGTAAAAGCCATTATTACTTGGAAATATCCTCATTATTGATAGCCTGGGAAGTAAAGGTGTAATCTGGGCTGGGGGTGGGGGTGGGGGTGGGGAGTGGGTGTATGTGGGGTGGGTGGGATAGGTTGGAGCCTTCATGATCCCTGGTTATGTATTTTGAATATACAAAATCATCTCCCCAGTGGAAAAAAGTTTTATACATCAAAATGCAAAATGATAACTTCAAAAAATTTATTTTTTCTCTCTGTAAAAGTCTATGTCAACATATAGGGGGGAAAAGTAGTAAACATGTATATATGATATAAAATATCGCTATCTAAAACATAAACATATAAAAACAAATATGAATATTAACATCTGAGCCACTGGATAAGGCCCCAAAAGCCCAGCAACCAGGGGTTCCTGCTGATGAGGGGGCACTGAGTGCTTCGGCTATATATTTTCTTACATCTAAATGCAGCTCATTTTAAATACTGTAATGTGAAATACAAATAACCTTGCAATACTTCAATAGTCACCCCAACAAATAGTTAATTTCAGCAGATTATCTAATGATATCTGTGACATCAAACCTGATATGAAACATCTTGCCAATTTTATTATTCAATCCAGAATCTCTGATGGCAAACAAGAGGTCCAGTACACTTAGCATGGGAACAAAAAAGATTTTACATTGCATCATGTTGATATTGAAGTAAACATTATCCTGACCTTCATAAGACAGCTATCTTCAATCCGATTACAATTCACACTCATGTTTCTTATTAAATTTGTGTTGTTGTTGCCATGCACCATTGATTTCATGGAAGACAATCATATTTCAAGGCAGTGCATACTCTACAATATGGTAGAGATCCTGTGCAAGGAGAATCTTTTGAACCCAAATCCAGTGAACCCCTTGCATTCTCATAACAAGTTTGTGCTGTTTTCAGTTAAATGCCTTACTTTCCAGCTGTAGACACTGATAATTGCTTGTTTGCTGAGTTGTAAAGATCATTTACAGAACCTCTTTTCTATTTAAGGTTGGGGTGAGGGTTTATATCTTTGCTTTCATCTACAAATGTACAAGTTGAAAATTTAACACTTTATACATTAATTTTGCAACATGAAAACAACAACAACAATAAAACAGTGTGTATCCAAGCATGCACAAATTAATCAAAAGTTTTTAAGTGAAGAATTTTACTCGCAGTCAATCCACTATTTCCATCATGCACCCTTTTCCACAGGCATGCACATACACACACACATGCATGCACACTCACACACACACACACATACACACACACACACACACACACACACACACACACAGAAACACACACATACACACACACACCACACACCTACAGGCACACACCCATATACACACACACACACCCCACTACCACTACCCCTCCCCCCATTCACCACCCCATCCACTCACCCACCCACCCCACACACACATTAAGTCTTACCTTCATCTCCAGAGCCAGGAACAAACTTTGCAAGACTAACTCGTCCAGCCTAGAACAGATGCACCACGGAAATATTAAAACCCCCAGTTAGAGTACTTTATTCACTCTGTCTAAAGCAGCAATCTTAATGTCAAAACCCCAGCAAAAGGAGTGGGTTATACAAAAAGTGGGAATGTAAACAATCCAAAACTGCTCCTTCCCTATAATCAACATATGTGGTGTTACTGTTTTAGAGCTACTCAATCAATAAAGTCAGCAGAAATGTAATAACTTCAGTTTTAAACACTCCATATTAAAACAACAATATAAATGAATAGAAAAGGTCATGTTACAAAATGTTCACGTTCCTTATCAAGGAAAGAAAAGTGTCTGCTTAAAACATAATGAGAAAGTTGCCTGGTGCAAAAAGTACAGCAGAAGAAATATTTAATTTGTGCATAAGTATGAGAAAATGGGTGAGGAGGTGCAGAGGGGAAGAAAGGGGTGGGGGTGGGGGAGGGGGGTGGGGGAGGGGGTGGGGGAGGGGCAGAGAGAGAGAGAGAGAGAGAGAGAGAGATAGAGAGAGAGAGACAGGCAGACAGACAGACAGACAGACAGACAGACAGACAGACAGACAGACAGACAGACAGACAGACAGACAGACAGACAGACAGACAAACAGACACAGACAGACAGACACAGACAGACAGACAGAGAGAGACACAGAGAGAGAGAGAGAGAGAGAGAGAGAGAGAGAGAGAGAGAGAGAGAGAGAGAGAGAGAGAGAGAGAGAGAGAGACAGACAGACAGACAGACAGACAGGCAGACAGGCAGGCAGGCAGGCAGGCAGGCAGGCAGACAGACAGACAGACAGACAGACAGACAGACAGACAGACAGACAGACAGACAGACAGACAGACAGACAGACAGACAGACAGACAGACAGACAGCGACAAAGAGAGAGAGAAGGGGAGGGTGGGGTAGGGTGGTAGAATAAAGTTCAAGTATGTGTTCAAGTATGTGTTTGAGCATGTGTGGTGTGGTGTGTGTGTGTGTGTGTGTGTGTGTGTGTGTGTGTTTGTGTGTGTGTGTTTGCGTGTTTGAGTGTGTGTGTGTGTGTGTGTGTGTGTGTGTGTGTGTGTGTGTGTGTGTGTGTGTGTGTGTGTGCATGTGTGTGTATGAGCATGTGTGTGTGTGTGTGTTTGTGTGTGTGTGTGTGTGTGTGTGTGTGTGTGTGTGTGTGTGTGTGTGTGTGTGTGTGTGTGTGTGTGTGTATGTAAAGAATCAATGGCACATTTATCAATTATGACAAATGTTTAACTTGTAAGAAGAAACAATGAGACAGAATTCTTACAATGGTGTTTGTGTGTGCCTGTCATTAACTGTCAGAAACTGTCCTATCATCATAGACTGTGCAGTTTGGATCAGGAAATATAAACAAGACAACACCTTCTAGATACTGGTAGTAGATAAGAGATAGCAGGACTTTAGAAAACAACGTTCAGAGTGTATTGTCACATACAGGAATGAAAGGAGTGGATTGCTTCTGTCGAGTCTTACACTTTAAAATAGTTATATATTCACTAACTTGAGTCAGTTCATATTCAGAGTCCAGCATGAAAAATAATGAGAACAAGAAGGGCAAAGCCCATACGACTCACATGCTTGACCTTGACCTTTATATGACCTTGACCTTCAGGTGACCTTCAAGGTCAAGGTCAAACAACTAAACCCACCAATGACATCATACACAAAGAAATGCTTTACACATTTTTCCTACCAAAATACATGTGACCTTGACCCAAGGTCAAGGTCATCCAAGGTCATGCAACACAAAGCTGTTAATTCAAGACATAGGAAGCACAATGGTGCTTATTGGCACTTTCTACCATGAGATATAGTCACTTTTAGTGGTTCACTACCCCATTTTGGTCACATTTCATAAGGGTCAAAGTGACCTTGACCTTGATGATATGTGAACAAATGTGTCTCATGATGAAAGTATAACATGTGCCCCACATAATTATTAAGTTTGAAACAGTTATCTTCCATAGTTCAAGGTCAAGGTCACTTCAAAATATGTATACAATCCAACTTTGAAGAGCTCCTGTGACCTTGACCTTGAAGCAAGGTCAACCAAACTGGTATCAAAAGATAGGGCTTGCTTTGACCTATATACCACTTGTAGCTAAGGTCGCCATTCTCAATAACGTGGGAGAAAATTGGGAAAATGTGAAAAATGACTGTTTTTGAGACAACATTTATGGCTCCTGTGACCTTGACCTTGAAGCAAGGTCAAGTCACTATGTATGTTTTTTGAGGCCTTGTCATCATACACCATCATGCCACATTTGGTGTTGATAGACTTGATAGTCTCCGAGAAAAATCCAACGTTTAAGTTTTTTACGGACGGACGGACGCCCGGACGGACGCCCGGACGGACGCCCGGACGGACGGACGGACGGACGGACGACACGGCTGAGTACATAGACTCACTTTTGCTTCGCATGTGAGTCAAAAACCTGTGGCTGATTCATTGCATTAAAATACTGATGAGAAAAGGCCATGTAAAATGTGAGAACAATGAATACCAGACAAGAAGCATGGAAACTGTGACAAAAGCACATTAAAGTACTAAGTACAGACATTTCATCTCAAAGCAGCACTTTTGTGTTCCAGAGAATCACATCGCACAAATAAATGAAGAAAAAAGAGTAAATAACATGAAGAGAGATAATTCCAAAATCCACATACTGCTTGGGCAGGTGTTTGTGCTGGCTGGAGACACCAAAGACGGAAAAAGTAAGGAGAAGAGAAAGCAAGGAACAGTGCATTTCAACCCATACCTCTTCCTCCACCATTTCACCTTCAATATCAGACCCATCCTTTGGCAGCATGAAAGTAAGTTTTGATCATTTTGTATTTGAGGCATCATGCATTATCCTCACAAAACTGGACACAAGGATTAACATGCTTTTTACATGCATTTATGTTCCTGATGACCATGACTCATAACAGAAAACTGAATCCCAAGGCTTTGAGAACCACAAACTAATCTTTGCTCTTGGTCCTGTTAGTTGACTTGCAAGTTGGGGATCAAAATTGGGTATCAAATAAGCAGAATCCCTAATATTTTTCCCTCTTCGATGCATATCTTCTTCATGTATCAATGGACTGTGGTACAAAATTATTAAATTCTGCTTGCTGCAGAAATCAACAGAAAATGAAAAATATATTCCATTCAATAAGTCGGCTTTTCAGTCCTGAAATTATGTGACTACACACTCCTTTGTAGTGAGAGTATGTCCTTTTCATTTCTTCGTTTACTTAGGCAATTTTGCAGCACTTGAAATCTGGTCTTCTCTATTCTTTGATAATTAAAAAACCCTCAAAAACTTCAATCAGATCTCAAACCCACATTTTGTGGCAATGATTCATACTTTGTAGAGAAGTTCTGATATAATATCTGATAGATTTTCAAAACAAAAACCTGAATATGAATCATACATTCACCTGCATGCAGTTGATTCATTCGAGAACTCCCCAGGGAAAAGTCTTGCACAGCCAGCCATCATGCAATTGACATACAATGTCCCCTACCACCAATCTCTGCTCATTGCTGCCACTCCCAAACCCCTACCTAGCAGCTTAAAGCCCAGCTAATCTCTCTACATTTTCCTCCTCAAACTCACTGCTCTATATCTAGTGGTCATGCAGAAATCTTGTAGCAGATATTCCTTTTGTTCCTCACATAGTTGCTAAATCTAAAACAAGTGAGCTAGACAAGGAAAACTTTATGGCTAGCCCACACCTTCACTGGCACCCAGCAAAGTTTACTGTCATGGGACATTGTGTGTTAATTCAATCTTTCAGTGGTAATGGAGGATGCTTGACATTCAACACATGCACATGATGCCATAGCAGTTAGCCTTGAGACAAGCACTACAGCCAGGCTCTAGATAGCTCATGCATACATAATAGGTACATGGACACACAGCAACATTCTGTACCCTCCTTTATATCAAATCCCTCCATTTTGAACAACAAGATATGATGTCAAATGCAACAATTTAAACAATGCAAACAAGAAGATATTAAAAAAGTCAAGTTCAAGAACTTGGGAAATAACATTGTGTATTTAAAAAGAGAAGGAAAAGACTATTATCTTACACTTTTGAATACCATACAGAAAAAATACTACAAATTATTCATTCCAACACTGGTATATTAGAAAAAGGAAAATTGCACATTTTTAGCACAAAGTGTTTGTCCTTGTTCATTTAAATCCCTTTTACCTCATCCTAGGTCTTTCATATCCTCAAGAGTGGACATTGTATTTGATATTATTTTAAAAAACAACAATAGTAATGACCACATAGACGATAAATAATACAGCAGCAGTCATTTCATGAGCAAAGCCTAGCACATCCACACAGGCATGCAAGCCCATAAAAAGGACATGCCCACACTGCCTACCTTGGCTTTCCGATCATCCACTGCCAGACTGATGTCTGTGTCATCCCCCCAGGAGTCCGACCCTGGTCCCCCCATGCCTGAAGCTCGACTGACCGTCTCATCTCCAGAGTCCTCTGCAAGACAGAGGTGTGTGTGACCATAAATGGCTGCTGCTAAATCCCTTCCTTATTGCTTGGGACCCCTGGTTAAGGAGCTTTCGGGGATGCACCTCATAAGCTCTCCCACATGCACACTTTGAGTTATAAATATAGGATAGCCTTGACATGTGTGTATGCAAGTCACCAATCTTCTAGTAGAACATTTTTCTAAATAAGCTAAAACTGCATAGCACAAGAAGTCATGTATGGTAACTGTTGGGTTTTTTATGTACAACTACAAGACTGAGGTGCAGAGTTTGGCTCTTAATTAAACCACAAATTTTTGAAAACCCATCCTAAGTAATTTACAGCAGATACATTAGGAAATATGGGTGGAGGGTAGGATTGAATAATTAGTTCATGTCCTGCATATTTGAACAAGAAGGGCAAAGCCCATACGACTCACATGCTTGACCTTGACCTTTATATGACCTTGACCTTCAGGTGACCTTCAAGGTCAAGGTCAAACAACTAAACCTACCAATGACATCATACACAAAGAAATGCTTTACACATTTTTCCTACCAAAATACATGTGACCTTGACCCAAGGTCAAGGTCATCCAAGGTCATGCAACACAAAGCTGTTAATTCAAGGCATAGGAAGCACAGTGGTGCTTATTGGCACTTTCTACCATGAGATATAGTCACTTTTAGTGGTTCACTACCCCATTTTGGTCACATTTCATAAGGGTCAAAGTGACCTTGACCTTGATGATATGTGACCAAATGTGTCTCATGATGAAAGTATAACATGTGCCCCACATAATTATTAAGTTTGAAACAGTTATCTTCCATAGTTCAGGGTCAAGGTCACTTCAAAATATGTATACAATCCAACTTTGAAGAGCTCCTGTGACCTTGACCTTGAAGCAAGGTCAACCAAACTGGTATCAAAAGATAGGGCTTGCTTTGACCTATATACCACTTGTAGCTAAGGTCGCCATTCTCAATAACCTGGGAGAAAATTGGGAAAATGTGAAAAATGACTGTTTTTGAGACCACATTTATGGCTCCTGTGACCTTGACCTTGAAGCAAGGTCAAGTCACTATGTATGTTTTTTGACGCCTTGTCATCATACACCATCATGCCACATTTAGTGTTGATAGACTTAATAGTCTCCGAGAAAAATCCAACGTTTAAGTTTTTTACGGACGCCCGGACGGACGGACGCCCGGACGGACGCCCGGACGGACGGACGGACGACACGGCTCAGTACATAGACTCACTTTTGCTTCGCATGTGAGTCAAAAAAGAAAAATAAAAATGTTCACACACACAATCACATACACATGCATGTGCACGCATGCACACACACACACACACACACACACACACACACACACACGCACGCACGCACACACACACAAATACACACACACTCCCACCCATCCACCCAATCTCAACTATGCCTACAAAAAATAAACACAAATTTCAAACAGGTATGCGCACACGCGCATGCACACACACACACACACACACACACACACACACACACACACACACACACACACACACACACACTCACACACACAGAAACAGACACACAGAGGTTTCTGACAATGGAGCCATGGAGTGATCCCATCATGGACTACCTACCTGCACCATCGGTGGCTGGCAAGCCGAGGTTGTTAGCGGCATCAGTGGATGCTGCTAGCAGGTTGCTGGCTGCCAGGGAGGAGGTTCTGGGAGTGCTGGCAGCACTGCCGCCCTTCATCTTGGTGAGGTCAGTGATGAGCTGAGAGCAGGCATGGTGGCCCTGAATCACTGCACAGTCGTCTGCTGTCCACCCTGAGAGAAACAAAGCCAATGCATTCAAGAAGGGGCATGCTGCCTGAAATATAATGCATCTTTGCTGTCCATTCCATCCTGAAACGGAAAAAAAGTAATAAACCGCAAGGCAAATAACTTGAACTATTATGAAAGTCTGCTGTCAAGCATGAAGCAAACAGATCCTATATCTACTCTGCATGATTGAATGCAAGAGAGAATGACTGAATGAACTGAAGAACAGACGGACAGATGAATGGAATTTTGGGGGACAAAATCACTTGAACTGGTTAGAGCCAAATGCTCACCAACCTGAATATCCAGTCTTGTAATACATTTTCTATCAGCCCTGCTGCAGGCAACATCTCAGTTATTGATCATCCAGCCTCAACCTGTGAAAGACTTCAGACCTTTTTTGTGAATTCAGTGAGAATCAAACTGAGAAAACTCATATAATTCAAAATCAATGCCTGCATGGAAAAGATTTTTACATACTGTAGTAAAAGTATCGGTTTTACTTGGTGACTTATTGCCGACATCTGGATGTCAAACTGCTTTCCCCTTTACCTCATCATTGGGCCACTAAATCTATCCTTTTCCTGAACCTGGTGGCAAACACAGTGACAGAGAGATGCTGCAACACGGTCCTGTACCAGCACCATCTCCACTCCCTGGGGAGTGCTCCCACCAGATGCTGGGTCACGGCTGCGTACCAGGGTCAATCACATGAGAGTGTGCCATCACTGTCCTACAGGTTGTACTCCTGGGAGGGGAGAGGCATTGCAAGTGAAGTACCTGGCCCCAGGATGCAACTCTAAGTTCTGTGCAAGTGAAGTACCTGGCCCCAGGATGCAACTCTAAGTTCTGTGCAAGTGAAGTACCTGGCCCCAGGATGCAACTCTAAGTTCTGTGCAAGTGAAGTACCTGGCCCCAGGATGCAACTCTAAGTTCTGTGCAAGTGAAGTACCTGGCCCCAGGATGCAACTCTAAGTTCTGTGCAAGTGAAGTACCTGGCCCCAGGATGCAACTCTAAGTTCTGTGCAAGTGAAGTACCTGGCCCCAGGATGCAACTCTAAGTTCTGTGCAAGTGAAGTACCTGGCCCCAGGATGCAACTCTAAGTTCTGTGCAAGTGAAGTACCTGGCCCCAGGATGCAACTCTAAGTTCTGTGCAACTTTAAACACCACTACTGCTAGCAGCAAGGGACAGTGGGTGAGCAATCAAAGAACTGAACTAAATACCCATAAGCATTCTGATGATGATGATGATGATGATGATGATGATGATGATGATGATGATGATGATGATGATGATGATGATGATGATGATGGTGATGATGATGAGGATAATGATAATAACAACAACAACAAAACATTAACAACAACAATATTAATAACAACAACAATAATAGAGCAAAGCAGGATATGACAATGACCTACAGATACATGGAACCAAAGTAAGGTGACTGTGTAAATCAGGTCAATATCTGATGAAAAATGATGCATCCTCACTTGATACAACATAACCATGAGGACACTTGTCATGAAAAGGCCCCTTGAGGGGCAGTTCTTACCAAGAATAAACAAAAAAGATTCTGTGCTGAGAAGACAAAAGTCAGTGTGGACGCTTCATTGATACTTCAGATTTGTTAGTTATGTGAGGACACATCACCACTACTGTCATAACTTTTACTTGAACCTATTTATTTCCTCAAAACACGAAATGCCAAGTCAAGTGTGGGGTAGAGAGGAAGCTGGTGTACAACAAGGACACTGGACAGGAGCAGAAATAGGAGGTACAGCAAGAGCAAACATGGGAGTGCTACTGTGACGGTACGTCCTTTCCACATTAGTAAGAATGTAGAAGCCAGCCAGGCCTCAAATAAATGTAGTTATTAGAGAACCAGCCATGCCTAGCAAATAGTTTGTTGTGGTGAGACGGTGGAGCCGCTAAATGAGAAGGATATGACTTTGACAAAACTTTGACATTGATTACGTCATACAGTGCTTGACGGCGTCATATTCAGTGATTGACGGCGTCATATTCAGAGTGAGGATTTTTGGAGAGAGGGAGGGGCGAGATTGGTCTCGGGCGAGAGGTTGAAGCGTTGAATGCAAGTGAAACAGGACGGATGGAATTGAAACGATCCCTGATCTCAGAGTGATGTAACTTATTTTAAGGATAGAATGTCTGAGCTTCCCTTATCAGACACAACTCTTGGTGGAGACTTTGAGTGTTGAATCGGCACAATGTAGACTGGCCATAGTTACCTACGATGACAAACGTTATGCCCACACTGGAAGAAGAACGGTTGACGTCTGCCCTCTAAATCTGATGGACTCCAGTTCCGAGCCGCCCTGGCCTCCTTTAATGACCCCTTCTCTCAAGACCAACACCTTGTGTCAGTCGTCACCTCACCCGTTGAACGACAACCGCCAGGGTCAACGGTCCTGACCCCTTCAGCAGTCTTGAACTCTCTCTTCCCAGATAAGTTGAACGTTTTAACTCACTGGAGTCGTATCGCAAGAAATATCACGATAGGCGTCCTCCTGCCAGAGTCGTATCGCGAGATTGTTTGCGATGCGATTGCAAATTTCTCCCTTTCGCTATAACGGTCTAAAGGAGGTAAATCTTGTTAGCCTATATAGCTGAAGGAATTTGCAAGCAGATTTACTTCCCTTTAGAATATTTCCACTGATGATCGGAAATCGTAACTTTTGTGCATGTGGTGTGTACGTTGACAAAAAGGAGGGAAAGCGTACTGCAAAACGTTTGATCTTCCAATTCTATGAACAAATACTTTGATTTGGTTGATTGCTAGCCTCCATCTGCTTGTATTTGTCTGTACTAAATGTTTATACACATTTGCATTACTTGGATATTGACATTTAAAGTTTCTCATTTTCTAGGCACTTGTAAGCTTCCCATAACAGCTAGTGAACTGATTTTTTTTTCTACTTTTTCATTTTTGTGCATGTACACACTCAATTCTATGGTGTGTAATTCTTTGAATGTAAAGAGTAAAAAAACAAGCTTTCATTTGATTTATAATTTGTATAGTTATCTTATGCTTTGTATCTTTATTATTTTTTGAAAATGCATGAAAAACTTACGACCCCGGAGAACGATCACAATATATAGCCACGATTCCAGTGAGTTAATATAGGCTGGCTGACTAAGTTAGGATTGAGTGATTATTTAGCAACCATTATCTATCTTTTAATCATTAGTAAAGTCAGTTGAATTGTGAATGTCTGTTCTCATTTTTCTTTGTTGTTTAGTTCGTCCTTAACAGCAGGGAAGATGGGTAAATGTTACAGGATGGTATCATGTTTCCCTAGACAAACTATGAGCTAAAGTTAATCAGAGTATTGGTCCTGTAACAGCTACAATGAAGAAGAGATGGAGGACAAGGAGCAGGAAGAGGAGAGCAGGAGTAAGTCAAGG
>JAWQFJ010016400.1:7500-72500 GCA_034096865.1 Theodoxus fluviatilis | reverse complement strand
CTGTCGGGGTGATGAAGCCAGAGCGTATGTTATTCACAGCATGAGTAGAGATCCGCCTGTCGGGGTGATGAAGACAGAGCTTATGTTATTCACAGCATGAGTAGAGATCCGACTAATGCTTACATTATAAAGGATTCCTGGCAGAATGTCTCCCAGCTTCACCACTGATTTCATATCACAGACATGCTCTATGATGGTGGTAATGAGTGATGACATCGAAACAGTAGGGGTGTCTTTAATTTTCTTCTTTGATAAATAAGAAGTCATTCAAGACTAATGAAGATTTTTTTCTATTAAAATTAATTCATTGGCCCTGGATTAAAATTGTGCAGGATACATACTTCTCGGAGAACTCTTCACCACCTGACTAGATTTTCTTGACTTTGAGAGCACCAGATACAGGCAAGGTAACTCTGTTATGGTCTTCGGAAAAACTCAAAGCAAAAAAAACAACACACACACAAAACCTCAAAACTACAGCATATGATGTCTTAGGTAATACATCTTTCAATTTTCATTTATTAATTTCTGTTCAAAGGTTCAGTCTCAGTGAAAGTTGGCTCATCAATTTCATAGATACCATCAGGACTTGTCCATTTACCCAGCCCAGGACAAAGCCATACTTCTCCTTGTTTAAACAGCATACACACTTTTACTCAATTGCTTCTTGGCTAAAGTGTCCTGCATTCCTGGAAGTAATCATACAAGTTCAAGATCAAGGTATTTTCAAGTAGAAAGTGCCAAGATATTTCACCCACAAAATTTTGATGACAGTCTTTAGATGAACTAAAACTCTCAGCATGCATACTTGAATTTCCTAACATACAACTGAAGCCCTGTACATGTATTGGGCAGAAAGAGACAGTTTCAAGTGTAGACAGAAATTGTGATCTTCAGTTTGTGTCCTATTGCTCTACCTATTGAAGTACTTAGAATCTGTTACCTTTTCTGTATCATTTCCATTTACAGATATTGCAATTTTTTTGGCAGATGCCTCATCTTTCCAAGATCCCCTGCCACTCTTTCATCAGAACAATTTCATTTGTATTACCAGGATTTGTGAGTATTCCTGGTTCTTTCAGTGTCATTTTCTTATATTTGAACACCAGATATATGTGACCATGAATGAGAAACAGCTAAAGTATGAAAAACATTTTTCAAGAAAACAGCGCACTAAATTACATATACATTTTCCTGATCATTACATCACTATAACAAGAAGGGCAAAGCCCATACGACTCACATGCTTGACCTTGACCTTTATATGACCTTGACCTTCAGGTGACCTTCAAGGTCAAGGTCAAATAACTAAACCTACCAATGACATCATACACTAGGAAATGCTTTACACATTTTTCCTACCAAAATACATGTGACCTTGACCCTGGTCAAGGTCATCCAAGGTCATGCAACACAAAGCTGTTAATTCAAGACATGGGAAGCACAACGGTGCTTATTGGCACTTTCTACCATGAGATATGGTCACTTTTAGTGGTTCACTACCCCATTTTGGTCACATTTCATAAGGGTCAAAGTGACCTTGACCTTGATGATATGTGAACAAATGTGTCTCATGATGAAAGTATAACATGTGCCCCACATAATTATTAAGTTTGAAACAGTTATCTTCCATAGTTCAGGTTTAAGGTCACTTCAAAATATGTATACAATCCAACTTTGAAGAGCTCCTGTGACCTTGACCTTGAAGCAAGGTCAACCAAACTGGTATCAAAAGATAGGGCTTACTTTGCCCTATATACCATGTATAGGTCAGGTATCCAATCTCAAAAACTTCAGAGAAAATTGAGAAAATGTGAAAAATGACTGTTTTTTAATACAACATTTATGGCCCCTGCGACCTTGACCTTGAAGCAAGGACAAGTCACTATGTATGTTTTTTGAGGCCTTGTCATCTTACACCATCATGCCACATTTGGTATTGATAGACTTAATAGTCTCCAAGAAAAATCCAACGTTAAAGTTTTCGGACGCCCGGACGCCCGGACGCCCGGACGGACGAAACGGGTGAGTACATAGACTCACTTTTGCTTCGCATGTGAGTAAAAAATTATAGATTTCCTCTATATACATGGTGTTTTTTTCTTAAAATGAATGAATGAATAAATAACACTGTGGTTGAGACATTTCATTTTGTCATTTTTCCTACTTTAACCCTTTTCTGACCAACGTCGCCAACTAACAACAGCAGTTCCTGTCTTGGGTTGCCAACTCAAAAATGCAAAAACTTGGGTGGTTGTAGAAAAATGCCAATAACTGTATTGTTTGAGCTTCAGTCATCATGAAAAATTAGGGTACAACAGATAAATAAATGTTGCTTCAATCTATGGTGTTTATGTTCTTGAGCTGGTGGGTGCTTGGACTAAACGAGAATACTTGTTACCCGTTAAAAAAGGGTTAATCAAGATTATTTTCTCCTGCACAGTTAAAAATATTTCTTATTCTAGAATCTTTCAACTTTGATTATCTCACAAAGTTAATATCGGCTTTTAATTACCTAATGTGGAGGATGCGAGTACATGCGATCACCTATAGATTGCAATTCGCAAGTGACAATGTGGATATGAAAGAAAACGTGAGAAGCAATGAACTGAAACACTCCATGATCAACTTTGCACATCACACACACAACATTCCAAAACTCCTACAGAAGAATAGACATAGGGTGGTGATGGAGTGGGTGTGGGGGGTATATTGAAAACTGTTCACACACTTTCCTCAACTTCAATCTTTATTACAACCACTACTCCAACCCTATCCCACACCCATATAGCAGAGAAGATCTCAGATTCTGAAGTGTGATAAAATCAGTCTACCCTGACCAACACCCACTTGGGCAAGAACTCCAGTTACAATCACAACAAAGCATTATGCCAATAGGGCTTGGCTCCATTCTAAGAGCTAGTAAGCCAAGAATTAAGGCCAGGCATTCAAAGCACTCACATACAGCATGAGCACCAGGACTGAGTGGAAAGGGCATGGCTGAGCCCACTAAATCAGCTGGAAAGACAAACCCTGAGTCAAGGAAAACAAGGCTGGCCATAATGCCACCTGGAATGCAATACATGTACACCTTGCAAAATTAGGCCAGACAAAATCGTTTTCAAGGATAATCAGTACGCAAGTAGATTTTTGCAACAGCTAGACTTTCCTCAAAGTAATTAAAACTTATCTTTTTAAGATCTTTGCAGCATTTTTGGATCAATACATAACAAAACACGTGCTTTGTTGGGAGAGCTTTTCAAGGTGTACATAGTTCTGGGTCAGCTGGCCATGGAGTGAGATAAGGTGCACTGTCTTATGTCAACAGGCAGACAGGGAGAAGTCCTGTGTCTGCAAGTGTCAGCATTGCCGGCATACCAAAGTCTCCCTAAGGAAATTTATGGCTTACAGCCCAGGTTCTCAAGACCATCTTAGTGACATTGAACCTATATCATTTTCTTGTCTCTATAAAAATCTTCTCCCTCAATCACAGACAAGTAGCTGTCCCACAACATGCTGAACCACACACTTCTGTCCCACAATGTGCTGAACCACACGCTTTGAGGTCTGAGAATGGGAGGCAGCACCAGTCCTGCACAGATGGGGTCCCTGAATAATTTATGTCAGTTGTTCAGGCTAGACAAAGGCTTGGCTAGAAGTGGCAGCAGTGTGATCCTTGATTTCTTCCACAGAGCTATGCATTATTGATTAATTAACTGCCTCTTCTTCCTTCAGGTACATCTATTTGACATGACGGGAATGTAAATCTTCAAAATTCAACTTGCCATGTCAAAGTGCTCTACAGTGGAAATTACTTACATTACCTGTGATATTCAAAACATCAGCTGCATACACATTCTATGGCTTTTTTGTTTGTTTGAAGGTTGCAAAATAACTTCAAATAAGACATGATGCTTGAGTTCCTAAAGGAAATACATCAATTTCAATTATAAAAAGCTCACATTTTTGTGAATTTTGAATGTTTACATTTTTACAACCAGCTAGTCTAATACGAACTAGTGTGTAGTGCATTAAAACCACCAATAGTCTACTGACACCACTGATTGCAAAACAAAACAACAAAGGTGTAAATATAGTTACTTTGATTACCAGATACAGCTTCTAAAAGTTCTACATTTTTTACTTGACTTAAAAGTCTTCTTTCATTCAGTCCTCCTCTTACCATGTGTTTTTTCTCTGGTACCGCAGAAAATTAATTTGGAAGCTGCTGCTGTGTCTGATAAGGCCAAGCCAAAATTTTAAAATATGTGCTTATGGCAACACAGATATAAAAAATAGCTGTGTTACTGTTAGGTCAGTCTGAATTTGTTTAATTTCCTAATTTTTGTTTTAGAAGAGACCAGATTGAACAAGTTTCTCTTTCGCTGAAGACACTTTAAAAAATATTTATAATGGATTCTCTGAGTCGTGTAGGGCTGGGAAGATGGGACAACACACAAATTGTTGTTTACCATCAATTTTTTCCCTTCTTTTTTCAAGGTTGAAAGAAAAGTTTAGGTCGGCAGAAAAAAATAGAGTCGGTTGGGTTACCAAGACCACAACACTTTTTTTCCCTAACCATTTAGCACTTTGTAATTTTGTTTTGCTATTCTAATTAGACACTCGCTGTCCATCTGATATGTATTGCATTCCACAAGTACCACATATTTCTCAAATATAAGAATTTACAATAGATTACAACTATTCCCATTCCAAAATGCAGAAATCTCTTAAGACTCAGCCCCAAGACACCATGCCATGAGTCATGTGATGGCCAAGATGACCGCATGAAATATTCACAGCTCAACCTGAGTTTCCCTCTTCCACCAATTGATTCCTGCCAATGACTCACTTCTCCAGGTTCTTTGATGAAGTGAGAAACCATGGTAGTTAAAGAACTGCATTTGCAATCCAGGTATTAAAAAAAGGGTAAACAATCACAGTATCAGTATTCTATATAAAAATGGCATGGAAGAGTAGCAGTGTGACCAAAAGGCTGCTTGAAGAACACCATCGACAAACATGGTCATGCAAGTGACACTTGTCATACACATATATTTGGGGAAAAATAGTTGAAGTAGTAGTGATAATGATTGAGAAAGTGATATTGATGGCAACAGTTGCTGACTACAAGAATCTTACAATCATATTCAAGACAGTAGTGATTGTATTAGTGGTGAAACAGCAGTTTAATGCAAGTAGCAGTAGTATAAAAGGTGACATAGACAATGATAGAGGTAGTGGTAGCAGATATAATTATTGTCACAATAAATCAATCTCCTTGTTACTAAGATCTTTTTCTTCTTCTTCTTCTTCTTCTTCTTCTTCTTCTTCTTCTTCTTCTTCTTCTTCTTCTTCTTCTTCTTCTTCTTCTTCTTCTGCTTCTTCTTTTCATAAATCATCATCATCATGTCCATGGCGCAGATGTACAAACTGTGATTCAAAGATATTCATCTCTTTACAAAAGATCATTACTCGTGTGTGTGTGTGTGTGTGTGTGTGTGTGTGTGTGTGTGTGTGTGTGTGTGTGTGTATGTGTGTGTCACTGTGTGTGTGTGTGTGTGAGTGTGTGTGTGTGTGTGTATGTGTGTATGTGTGAGTGTGCGCACATGCGTGTGAAACATCACACAGTCACACACCCAAGGATTGTTTTCAAGACACCTACACCATGAGAGAGATGCCTGACTTCACAATTGGAAGGTTCCTGACTAAGTGATAGAGACAAAACTATGCAGGGGGCACAGGGCATCAAGGTCTCAGGTGGAGGACCAAACTTATTATCTAGTTTCATCCAAGCACTCTAACCACTGGACTACAAGCTCAAATCAATTGTGAAAATATAGTTCCTGATTACTTACCTTCATCAGTGGAGTTTTGGACTGGTTGTCCCCAACATTTATTTTGGCTTTCCATTCCAGCAGCTCCTGTACAACATCCTGGTGTCCCCTCACACAGGCAAGATGGAGAGGGGTCCTGGAATGGGAATAGGATTATGGGCTATTTCTCAGCATCATTCCAGATCAAAGCTTTCAAATTATTCAGACAGAAAGTAGTAAGCAGAGGAGAGGAGAGGAGAGGAAGGGAGAGGAGAGGAGAAGAGAGGAGAAGAGAAGAAAGGAGAGGAGATGAGAGGAGAGGAGAGGGAAGGGGAGGGGAGGGGAGGGGAGGGGAGGGGGGGGAGGGGAGGGGAAGGGAGGGGAGGGGAGGGGAGGGGAGGGGAGGGGAGGGAGGGGAGGGGAGTGAGGAGGGGAGAGGGGAGGGAGGGGAGGGGAGGAGAGGAGAGGAAGAGAGAGGAGAGGAGAGGAGATGGGAGGGAAAGGGAGGGGAGGGGAGGGGGTGGGGAGGGAAGGGGAAGGGGGGGGGGAGGAGGGGGGGGGGGGGGGGGAAAGAGAGGAGAGGGGAGGAGAGGAGAGGAGGAGGAGAGGAGAGGGAGAGGAGAGGGAGGGGAGGGGAGGGGAGGGGAGGGGGGGAGGGAGGGGAGGGGAGAGGAGAGGAGAGGAGAGGAGAGGAGAGGAGAGGAGAGGAGAGGAGAGGAGAGGAGAGGAGAGGAGAGGAGAGGAGAGGTGAGGTGAGGTGAGGTGAGGAGACAAGAAAGGACAAGGAACCATGGGAGAAGAGACGGAAGTAAATAGAGCAAAACAACTAAGTGAGGTAAGCAATGGTGCAAATACATGGAGAGAGCAGGAGTAGGTTAACAAAATTGAGATGAGAGTGGAGAGGCACACTGGCAGAAGTGAAACAAAATCATGAGGAGGATAAATTTATGAGATGACCTTGTTGTGATCACTCTTGAACATTCATAAGTAGTAAAGTACTGAGTAGAAATAATAATTTACATTTTAATTTCTTTGAAATCAAAACAATCATATATGTGCAAACACAACCCATGTCACATGACCCAATTGGAAAAAACAGACAAAAAGGAAACAGTTGGATAAGGTGTGCTTTCATGAACTCAAAACACAGTGATTAATTTGATGTACACCACAAACAATACATTTTGTGGCAGATACTAGTTTCTTCAAATATGATTTTATTATTATTTCTAGTGCAGCACACTATGCAGTTTCCCCCCTAGTAACATGAGGTTCTTATACTGCAGCTTTCTCTTGCATTCTAATTTGAAAAACTCTTGTCTGAAAACATAATTTGCTTCCATTCCTTTTCATCCATGAAAGTTTCTGGTTTACATGGAATTCCCATGACATCAGTAATACTCTGATCCAAGACAACCTCATTCATGCATATTTTGGCTACTGCAGCTTACCATCACACAAAATTAGCAGGGTAAGACTTTATTCTAGTATGGAGACCTACGCACTTATGCGCTCGCGCGAGCCCACACACGCGAGCCCACACACCCACACCCACACACGCACTCACACATACACACACACACACATCCACCCCACCCACCCACCCACCTCCCACAAACACCAAGTAGTAAAAGACAGGGTGCAATTAACCCTACTGGCTCCTGTGTCACGAGAGGAATTCCAAGCACTGTGGCAAGCTTCTCGTTATCGAAGTCAAGGACAGACAACATTCTCTCCCCCAAACTGGAGCCCTTAATTTGTTTGTTTAATGTGCGGCGAATACAACAAATACACTACTGATGTTAAGTGCCTTATTTTTTTCACGGAGACTAATCGTGCATCATACAATCATGAAATCTGCTAAGACACGTCACATACAGGATGGCATGTCATTGTCAGTGTTGTTGTCTCCTCTGACTCTGTCGTCTGCAAGAATCTGTCATGTTCAGTCATGTTACACTTACATTGTTTGTTGACCCTTCTATTGAACGAATGAAAATCACACCACGCCTGCCATAAAAACCAAGCTGCAGCCAGCTTTGGCACATTCACAAGAAAAAGTGCAATACCTGTTTTCTTTGTCGAGGGGACTTGCATCTTTCTTCGCTAGCTGCTTTACTTTGGCTATATCTCCGGTCCATGCCGCTTTGTGCAGTTTGCCCAAATCTTTTTCTTTCACATCGTAGCCGATAACAGCTGCTGTTGGCGACGCACTGGCATGAGCATTCAATTTCGGCGAGCCTGGAGGGCCCTTTCCAGGTGACTTTTTAGAGATATTTTTGAAAAACTTCTTCATCGTGTGTATCCAATGACGCTATCGTCGCGTTAGCCGTTGCGAGTTCGATCGTCAGCCATCGTTCGTAGCCTCGATTTCAATTACCAAGGGCCATAACTCTTTCGTGGTGGACTGGAGAGTTCCAAACACTGACTTCCTGAACAGTTCGTGGCATCACATGAGGAGTATTTCGACAGTCACATAGCAGCGATGAATGAAAGCAGTGGCGGAATCAAAATCAACATGGATGATGTACGCAGCATTCTTGAACATTTTACCAGGTCTACACACAAGGTCAAAGCAGGAGATATAAAGGTAAGAAAGTTGCGAAATCGAAATGTGTATTTCAATTCTACCATTTGGTTGGTGATGCCACTGACGCATTTGGGTGATTGCCAGTGCATTTCCATTTGTTTCAGTTTTGCCAGACTATTCATTCGAAAGAGCATCTTACACACATTTTCTGAAAGCTGTTTATGTGTCATATTATTCGTTTTCTCGGATCAACCTTTGTATTCTATCGATTAAACTCTCTGTAAATGTTCAGAAGATGCATGCCTCTTGTTTAGACATAAGACTAAGAGTCGTCTCGGCCTCCCTCTGTAGCACTGAAAACATTGCTCAGACGAAAGCACGTGCGTTTTGTATACATAATTTTATATGCCTCTTCCGTCTCCATTTCACGATGCCTTTGTTTTACTTTAGTGCAGTCAAATATAGAGAGGAAATGCGTTGATCTCAAGCTGGAAGCATGTGGTTTTCAAGTTCATAGCTCGAAAATAAAGGGGGCGTGAATTTTATTTTTGGAACTACTTTATTATCATGTGCGAAGTTTGTCACGAGGAAATAATAGTTACAGCAAATCAAGATGTACACACACGCACACACACACACACACACACACACACACACACACACACACACACACACACACACACACACACACACACACACACACACACACAAACCTCCCCGCTCCCCCCCCCCTCCCCCCACCTTCCCCCCACCTTCCCTCCCCCCTCCCTCCCGCCCTCCCCTCCTCCCTCCCCTCCCCCCCTTCCTTCCCCCCAAACTCCTACGCTCGTTTTGATAGAAATGTATCGTCTTCTTCGTTTTTGCAGTTCTATGCCCTTTGATCAAACGTATTATTTCATATTGATCCTATTTATGTCAAACATATTTTGGAGGATCCTTAGATTGATTGTAGTGTCAGAGCAAGTTGCTTATGAAAATTAATATGAGACTAGGAAACCTTTAGTCTGTCATTAGTATCAGAGCAGGTTGCTCATGAGAGTACAACATGAGACTGCTTTTGGGAAACCTACAGAGTGTCTACAGTATCACAGCATTTTGCTCATGAGAGTACAACATGAGACTGCTTTTGGGAAACCTACAGAGTGTCTACAGTATCACAGCATTTTGCTCATGAGAGTACAATGCTGGGACTAGTCTCGTGTTGTTTTGAGGACAGATGGGCTCAGTGTACTTGTCTCTTTTTTACTTTGACCTTTAAAAAAAACTAAACATGAATGCTGCTTGGGGATGGCTGTAAACATGCTAGGGGAGCAGGCCCCTAAAGCAGGAAGATCACACAGTTAAACTAATTAGAGAAGTGTTTGGCTATTCCTGTTTTGCAGTGAAGCTCTGTCTGTGTGTGTGTGTGTGTGTGTGTGTGTGTGAGAGAGAGAGAGAGAGAGAGAGAGAGAGAGAGAGAGAGAGAGAGAGAGAGAGAGAGAGAGAGAGAGAGAGAGAGAGAGAGAGAGAGAGAGAGAGAGAGAGAAAAAGAGAGAATATTTTTCCCTTTTAGATCAAAAGTCTTGATTATTCAGGACTCCTATGAACTAATTCTATGTATGTTTTTACATCAAGTTTAAAGGAGGAAGGAAAAAGAATGTATACTATAGATCTCAAGTAGAAAGTTTTAACCACTGATTGCATCATGTTAATATGGAGGATGCATGCAATGCATTTCATGAACTAAATAAATATAGAGAAAATGTTAATATAACAATCAAAGAATATTGATCTTCAAACAATAATTGTTAAAGCAGTATAGAATGTTTTGATAAAGTCATGCATGAACATATCAAAGCTTACATGAGTTTTTCTGCAGACAGGAAGGAAACTCCATGCTAACTGGGTTATTTCACATGGCAAAACCCAGAAAAAAATACCGCTGCAAGATGACGAAGCAAGCAAAGAAAGAAATAGTCAAATGATTGTACTCATCTATGTTTGCTTACTAATGTTGTGATCCTAGTGTAACTGTAAAAAATAAACATGACATTTTATATTACAGTAAATCTTATGCAGGTTAGTGGTTGAGAAGATAAAATTAGGAAACAGAAAATGTATGTGATTTTTGACTCACATGCGAAGCAAAAGTGAGTCTATGTACTGAGCCGTGTCGTTCGTCCGTCCGGGCGTCCGGGCGTCCGTCCGTCCGTCCGTAAAAAACTTAAACGTTGGATTTTTCTCGGAGACTATTAAGTCTATCAACACCAAATGTGGCATGATGGTGTATGATGACAAGGCCTCAAAAAACATACACAGTGACTTGACCTTGCTTCAAGGTCAAGGTCACAGGAGCCATAAATGTGGTCTCAAAAACAGTCATTTTTCACATTTTCCCAATTTTCTCCCACGTTATTGAGAATGGCGACCTTAGCTACAAGTGGTATATAGGTCAAAGCAAGCCCTATCTTTTGATACCAGTTTGGTTGACCTTGCTTCAAGGTCAAGGTCACAGGAGCTCTTCAAAGTTGGATTGTATACATATTTTGAAGTGACCTTAAACCTGAACTATGGAAGATAACTGTTTCAAACTTAATAATTATGTGGGGCACATGTTATACTTTCATCATGAGACACATTTGGTCATATATCATCAAGGTCAAGGTCACTTTGACCCTTATGAAATGTGACCAAAATGGGGTAGTGAACCACTAAAAGTGACTATATCTCATGGTAGAAAGTGCCAATAAGCACCATTGTGCTTCCTATGTCTTGAATTAACAGCTTTGTGTTGCATGACCTTGGATGACCTTGACCTTGGGTCAAGGTCACATGTATTTTGGTAGGAAAAATGTGTAAAGCATTTCTTAGTGTATGATGTCATTGGTAGGTTTAGTTGTTTGACTTTGACCTTGAAGGTCACCTGAAGGTCAAGGTCATATAAAGGTCAAGGTCAAGCATGTGAGTCGTATGGGCTTTGCCCTTCTTGTTATTTATGCAAAGAATCTAGCAGAATACAGTTTTTTAAAGGAAGAATTCATTTAATGTACATTTCTAAGCTTAGATGATATACACTTTTTATGAGAATTGCAGCTTGTTGCAAATCCGCTGAGGCCTTCCCCCCCCCCCCCCCCCCCCCCCCCCACCCCATACCCCCCCCCCCCAAAAAAAAAGAAAAAAAGAAGAAGAAGTTGTTGTAACCTGATTGACCCTGGGTTTTATTTGCTGGCCCAAAACTTTTTCAATTTTGAAAAAAACGAGAAGAACTTGATGGTAAACAACAAACTGTGTGCTGTCCCATCTTCTCTGCCATGTGAACACCCAGAGAATCCACTATTTAAGTTTTTGAAAATCATCTCAATGAATAAAAGTTTGGTTTTTGTTCAATCTGGCCTCTTCCAAAAATCAAAAAGAAAGAGGTCAGACCAACCCACCAACCCTTTTTTGGGGTGGGTGGGGGAGTTGCCATGTTAGCTTAACCAAAACTTTTTGTGTGTGGCCAAACCAATAAAGTGAGTGTCTGATGACCATTGATCACTGTAGGCTCTCTTCCAAAGCTCATTATCATCATCATCATCATCAAAACATCATCATCATCATCATCATCATCATCATCATCATCATCATCATCATCATCTGCAGTTCTCTGATGTGGCTCATTGTCTCCTTTTCACGTCATCCCCTCCTGATCCATGAGTGATAGGGGTGGACGAGGGGTCGGACAGGTAGCATAGAAAAGCAGGCAGGAATGATGAAGGCTGTTTGTAGTTTCAATGCTTTATACACATAAACTCTAGTCTGCCCAGATCATGGTGCAGAGGTGCCAAAGCAAAATTCAACCCATCCCTACAAAAGAAAAATCTTAACTTCTCCCAGATTGTCTCATGTCAGTGGCATCACAGAAATATGAATAATTGACATAGGACTTCCTAAAACCTCACAGAGTGATAGGAATTCAGGGGATACATGTATAGATCAGAGACCGGCATTTTCTTCATCCTTGGAAATGGAAAATGCATACAGTGATGAGGTGAACTGGGGTAAATAGTGCATATGAGGGTCAGGAGGGGTTCCCTGTGCCCTTCCATACATATAATCTTTAATTTGTCATGTACCTCATTATTCAAAGAGCCTGGATTCATTACTGAAGGAGAAGCAATTGTCTTTGAAGCTGCCATTGTTTATGCTGATCACCAGTGCCTGGGCCATGTGCTGTAGTTACTCTTGGGCCTCCCCCAGTCACTTGATCACTTGCCTATGAATCAGGAAGCACCACATGAGAAGATGCTTATAGTTATACTTTTAATACAGCATTTCCTGGGGAATTGTGTTCGATATCATCATCATCGTCATCATCATCATCATCATCATCATCATCACCACCACCACAATTATCATCATAATCATCATCATCATCATCATCATCATCATCATCATCATCAACATCATCATCATCCTTCTCCTCCCTCCCCCCCCCCTATATTGTCCCCCTCCCCCCTTAACCCCCTCCCCCCTTAACCCCCTCCCCCCTTAACCCCCTCCTCTCTCTCTCTCTCTCTCTCTCTCTCTCTCTCTCTCTCTCTCTCTCTCTCTCTCACACACACACACACACACACACACACACACACACACACACACACACACACACACATAATGACTGTTACTGGTTTTCAAGGTAAAGCATGAACACACCAGCAAGGGATGGAAGACAAGGCTCAAGAGTTAAAGTCTCAGGGCAGCAATATTTGCAGCTACAGCATTCTCTTTCCAAACTTCTGTACCAGTCCCCTGATACAGAGCATTGTCATTGTCCTGTGGCTCATGTCTCTCATGAGGAAAGTTTGGATAATGTGCTTTCATTTCCTGTTAAAAAATATAGTGGCTGTTTAGTTTGGTATAAAGTTTCACAGCTAGAAAAGTGTGTAGAGTTTCTCTGGCATATGAGAACCTACATTGGAAATAGATTATTATGACCTTGTTAGAATAAAACCTGAATTGGCCTTGCTATACACACATGTAGATATACAGGGCAAATTCACGCCAGACAGGGAAAATGTGCTTTGTTTTTCTGTTCTGTCTGTGGTATCTGTGCATTTGAAATGGCACATAATTTGGAAATTGTGTGTGTGTGTGTGTGTGTGTGTGTGTGTGTGTGTGTGTGTGTGTGTGTGTGTGTGTGTGTGTGTGTGTGTGTGTGTATGTGTGAGTGTGTGTGTGTGTGTGAAAAGTACTTTCCTCAGAAGAGAGAAGATACATATATATGTATCTGAAGGCTAATACAGTGATAGTAAACAATAAATAGCACACAAAAATGAATTAGACTTGCATTACCTGACTATATAATTCCTTGATTGCTGTGAAACTACTTGATATATAATGGTATAAACATGTTGCATTTTGTTTCAGGGAGAAACTTTCATGGAAAAATGTTTGACACTATTTGCTAAAGACTACAAATATTCAGTAAGTGCTGTCTTTCATGATCAGACTTGCCAGTCCATGAATATAAACTGCTAATTACCTGAAGAATGCTGAGAGCAGACCTATGTTTTGATCAGCTCAAGCTGGATGATGTTAGAGTTAGCTTAATAAAATTAAGATGATGTGCTAAATGTTTTGCTCTTGCATTAATTCCCTTTTGGAAGGTGTTTGTTGCTCTTACATTAATATACAGTCTAACAAAATTTCACCTGTAAAACCAGCAATAAGGTGATGATAATATGTTGTAGATGCTATATTAATTATAGATCAGAGACTTCTGTATACTTGGTCACTGGTCAGAATGATCACTGGTTGTAGCAGAGATGCAACCTCACTATTACTTGCATTTGGTTACCTCCGAAAAATGATGTAGGGCTTCATTTAAACATTTGGAATGTGCATGTGCTATTCTGAGCAGATTAGAGGTTATCTCACTGCCTATCGTTTCTTGACAGGTCCTGCCCAACAATCAGGGAGAGCTATGTGCCCACTATCCCAGCAAAATTGTCCTGTTGGAGTATGAGATCTCAAGTGGGAGCAATGCCAACACAGAGGTGTAAGTTGCCTTTCATCAGTTTTGGATTGTGCCTAGAGCTTCCTGTGTGGGGAAACTGACCATGCAATGCACCCTTCTCAGTCTTACTCGCCTTCAAGGGCCAACAACCTGTAGTTAGGTGCGATTCTTCATCATCGACCCTATACTGAATTGCAAAGACATTTAATATTTTCTTTTTCATAACCACTTTAACCCTTAAGGGGCTGAAATTTTGGCCTAGTTCCTGTTTAGTGGTTGCCGAAGCTTAAAAGAAGTAACTCCTATCCATGAAACACTACTCCAGCTGATGACTTCCACAGTTCACAACAGCTCAGCCAGAGCAACTCGTGTACAGGAAATTTGCCTGTAACACTAGTGCCATTGGGGAAAAAGATCAAATGAACTTCATCAATGGAGGTTTCAGACATGCTGTCAAGCTTATGACATGAATTAATCCTGTTTTAGATACACATGCATGGCAACATTGTTTCAACAGACACGATGTTTTGTATTTCAGCAGAGAAAGCCTGCTTGACATGTCTTTCCTGAAAGAGCTGATCAAGACTTCACGTGTTGCCCGATGCAGATCAAGGTTTGCTGCCCCGGTCATCCTCTACCAGGGCAAGGCAAGTTTCCTGGTGTATGACCGCCTCACTGACACATTCTTCCCTCCTACATGAGTCACATTTCATAGAAATGTCTTGTGATCATGAGGACTGTTTTTATCTCTGCCAAGGAGGTTGAGATTTACTCTTAGTTAATCAGCAAAAATCTTTATAAATTCTAAACAGATTCTGATGAAATTTGGTGGAAGGTCAGAGTTTTACCCAAGGATCATACCATTAAATTTGACAGGTTATCTGTTATAAATGTAGCTTGGGAATTGCAAACTTAAAGAGAGATATTGCACGGAGTTGATGATGTCAAACTATTGATGACGCCAGTATTCCTTCTGCACTCAGAGACTTTTACAGTTTTAGCTGGCATATCACTACAATGAAGTAAATTTTGTAGTGTCAGGCCTGGCTAGCAGAAAACCCTGTCTGAATTAATTGTACAGGCCATGGAAGAGTAGTTGTGGTTTGCACTCTCAGAGAACTCTAGTTTTTCCTGATTTAACTACATTGATTAACATGTTGTGAGCTCTCCAGGATTTTTCTTCTTCTCATTTCATTACATTGGTTGACATTTTGTGTGATCAAGAGGATATTAATTTTCTCCTCCCATCCCATGACCACCCCTTCATTATCTGTGTATGATAAAAACATTAATGTAGGAACTGTGACTGTGTGCTTTAAAGTTACTTATTGAAAAACAAAAGAAACAACATTAAGGCCATTACACCAGATCAAAATTCACGCTTTCTGCTAGGAAGGTGCCTTATCCAAGTACATGGAAGTATTTGACTTGCTTTAAGGACATACAGCATAATTGCATTGAATGGAATGGAAGTGTTGGGTGTCTTGGAAAAAATCAAGGTGTATGAAAATGTGACAAAGCAGGTCAAATAATTGTGGACAAAAGTACGTGATTGGCAGAGCTAGCAGAAATATGTATGCTGAAAATTCAGGAAATTTGTTTATTCCAAGGGTAATGATTTAGCTTTTATCTATCCTCTAGTGCACAGATGGGAAAACTGGAAACATGATGTGTGTGTGTGTGTGTGTGCGTGCGTGCATGCATGTGTGCGTGTGTGTGTTTATGTGTTGTGAATATGTGTCTGCATTTTTGTATGTATTTTATATATTATTTCTTCTTTTTACCTTTGCAGCATATCTGCAGATCTGCAACCCTAGCTGGTGGTGCTGAAATCTACGGTCGAACTGGCTTGGACTACTTCTTCTCAGGTATCATTTTTGGTTGGCTGTTTGTCCAGCAGGTTTCAGGAGGAAATGTGGTGGGGCATGACTCATCCATCGAATTATTTTCAAACATATTTAATTTCCACATGATGCAGTTATAGGTCAAGAAAGTTTATTTGGGACTCAGTATCTCTGTTGTCATATATTTCCTGGGCTGGTTGATGAAAGACAAGTTTATGTTGGTACCCAAGGAAATATTATTTGTGAGATTAGTTGTGTACTATTTACACTTGTATATTATATTTTTTTACTACTTTATTTTTATGTTAATGAAAAAAGAATACCCTGATTGTGTGTGTGTGTGCGTGTGCGTGTGTGTGTGTTTGTGTGTGTATATGTGTGTATGTGTTTGTGAGTGAGTGTGTGTGTGTGTCTGTGTCTCTGTGTGTGTGTGTGTGTGTGTGTGTGTGTGTGTGTGTGTGTGTGTGTGTGTGTTGATGGTGATGCTACAGTGAATTGAACTTAAAGTTATCTTTACAGCCCACAAATGTATCTTCAGCAACTTTGCTTCTTGATTGTTCCAGGAACTTGGGGATTAGTGGTAGACTGCCATGAGGGATAGTTGTAACATGTGTATCCTATGGGGGGTGTAATCTTTCCTCCAACTCAACAAAATGATTGTGTGAGAACCTTGTATGTAACATAGTGAGAAGAATGGTGATGGGTTTGAAAGAAAAAGAGGGTGGTGTGTAGAATAATTAAAGAATTGGCTATGGCTCTTGGCTGATTGACATTTAATGAGAGCTGTGCACAACTTCAGTTGCATGCCATGCATGGATGTATTTTAGCTCTAACCTTAGTGACCATTCACTTGTATCAATTTGTCCTTGTTCCTCTCTGTAGGAGAAACAATGAAAGACACTAGTAAGGAATGGGAGAACTTGCAAGGAGAGATAGAAGATGAAGAAGAAGGAAAAAATGGTGCCGTTTTCTGCTTACTTGTAGTAGTTGTATTGCACGGCTTTACTTTTTAAAATGAAATTATTTGATTAAGTTTTTGTTTTTTCTTTCTGTCCTGGGGGCCATCCCCAAGTTGGACTTTTTCATTGTGACTGCATGGATATCACTGACTGGTCATCTTTAGTTTATTGCTAATCAATGCTTACAATCCAGATGAAAAATTACATTAAAAAATATTATTTAGTCCTAAGATAAAATAGTTTTCCTTTGTGTAAATATGCACTGACATCTACATTTGAAATTATGTTAACAGTTTAAAAGGATGGACAAACCTTGTGGGTGAAAGCTAGTTGATGTTCTTGGCTAATAATTACATAATCTTCATGAGTGGACAAAACGGCCACATGAGAAATCAAGAAAGAATACAAAAGTCTGGTAGCTGATCTCCTTGTCTCTCTAGTTCATAGCGAATGGCAAGCATTTGAGTTGAATCAGCATTGCTCTTCCACATGTTTTGGGTTGTATTTCGTTTTGCCCATACTTGCTGTATGTCTAAAGGTTTTGTTTGTCAGTTTATTAATTTTTACACGTGGGGCTACATCACAAAACAAAAACTGCTGCAGCATATGTTTGTTTTGTTTAATGATTAAGTTGTGTTGAACAGAGATGTCAGCCTTGTAAGTGTCGGCAGGTGTCACCTGGGCGGGCACTAGGTCACAATGACATGACACACTGAGTGTCTTATGAAATTAGAAACCCAGTTCTCTCTTAATATACACCTCTCATGTTTGGATTATTTTATGAGGTATTCTATGTCAATTAATATTACTGCTTAGGTCTCACTTCTTTAACACCAAATACATATCAAAGACTTATTCATTTTTCCAGTCCTGTACTTCTGATTAATACATTTCAGTTGGGCCTTTTCCTTGGATTAATTGATGAAATTCCTGTTTTTAAATTGACCCTCATTTTCACTAAGACCACAACCTTTCCAGCCCTTTGAATATGCAGGTCACAGAATTTTACTGTACGGTGTACCTCAGTGTTTTCATAGCACAATTTTGTGTTCTTTCGTCTGCCTGCTATAGTACATAATTTTAAATGCATGTTTTTGTATGCTGCGGCATCCCAGTTTCATCTGCAATTCCCGATCTCCTCTACTGGCCTCAGACTGACAAATCAACCTTTGTATTGGACAGTGGTAAGATGGAGGAAATTCTTCACAACAAGGCAGTTCCAGTGTTTATTACTCATGATTTTATCATTGTATTCCTTGATAGGGTGTGACATTACCATTTTAAAAACAAAGAGGTTCATCACTTTCTTCCTTCTCATTGTGATTGTGATCATACTTCTCTCTCTCTCTCTCTCTCTCTCTCTCTCTCTCTCTCTCTCTCTCTCTCTCTCTCTCTCTCTCTCTCTCTCTCTCTCTCTCTTCCCCACTCTCTCTTTCCCTACTCTCTCCCCCCCCCCCTCCCCCTCCCCCTCCCCCCTCCCCCCCCCTCTCTCTCTCTCTCTTCTCTCTCTCTCTCTCTCTCTCTCTCTCTCTCTCTCTCTCTCTCTCTCTCTCTCTCTCTCTCTCTCTCTGAGAATGCATCCTTTCTTCTATTTCATTGCAATTTTTTTTTTCTCTCTCTCTCTCTCTCTCTCTTCTCTCTCTCTCTCTCTCTCTCTCTCTCTCTCTCTCTCTCTCTCTCTCTCTCTACTGACACCTCTCCATAATTCAAAATCACTCCCCACTCCCCACACCAGTGTCCATGTAGAATCATGCTGTATGATCCCAATTTTATTATTATTGGACAAACTGCATTAGAAAGTGTCAATGCTGTCCATGTATGTTGCTTCAAGTTGAGGATCTTGACTCTTTCATCAGAAAAGACTTTTGGGGTGTGTTTTTGTTGTTGTTTTCATTGATTAACATTTGTTTTTCCTTTGTGTGTTTTTTATAAACGCCTTCGCAGAGGTCAGCTAAAATGCATATTATGTACAGTGCTTTCCAACTTGCAGTGCTGTGTATGTGTGTGTGTGAGTGTGGGGGGGGGGGGGGGGGGGGGAGCAAGTGAGCACACATGTGCTGGATGTGTATGAAGACATGTATACACACAGGCCAGGAGCACTGTGTGCCATGAAGAGTGTGTGTATTCAGTCATATCAACAGTCCTGTCATTTGATCAGGTCACATTGTGTGTGTGTGATAGGGGATTTAGAGCACATGTGTGTTACTAACCAGTGATTCATCGAGAGATACAAGGGAAAGTGTTGACGATTTCATTAGCTCACGCATTGCACTAGTTCTTTAGCAAACACTTGTACATGTACATGTATGCATTCTTACACATGTATATAATGTACATTTGCACACAGACACATGCACAAACACATGCATTTGTATGCACACACACACACGTGTGCACGTTATGCCCTCACACCCGCACATACCTGTACTAGATTCAATAGATTCACATTGGGCATTTTAACATGTTGCACAAAGGAAGCTTTCAAACACCTCTTCATGGTGGTTTCCCTGCCACAGAAATGTTTTCATGGCTCCCCTTCTTCGCAGAGAAGTACTTGAGAATGCACATGTACATGCTCTGTGCAAACATCGTGTGAGAATGTGTTTTGGATGTCTGATCACATAGTGTATTTGTTGGCCTCTTAGTGCATGTGTTCACTCTGTGTGTGTGTGTGTGTGCATGCACATGTGTGTGTGTGTGCGTGTGTGCACATGTGTGTGTGCGTGTGTGGCTTGAATATGTACAGTAGACTTTATGTCTTCTACCCATGATAAGTTCAAATGCAAATGTTTATGTGTTTGTGTGCACATGTGTACATGTGAACAGGCAAGCACATGCACAAAGATATGTGTGTTTGTGCACTTTGGTTATTTTACATTCATTTGTAAGTGACTGTTGATCCTCACTGAACATGTATATGAATTTGGCCTGGATCGGTGTTGCAGCACCAGACAGTTTGGCTGCAGAGGACTCGGCCTCATCCAGATCCCAGCAAGGGTAAGTGTGCATGAGAGGATGGAGGTTTTGACTGACATATTCTGACTTCAGGCATCAAAAAGTAGGGGTAACCCTTATGTACTTCATAGAATTTAAATAAGTTTAATGTGACAACTGACATGAAAAAGTTGGCAATTTGAATAGAGAGCCTTGAACTAATCATGGCAGAGGAAAGACATTTGGGGGGTGAGTGGATGATGCATGAAAGAAAGATAGTAAGGCCAACAACAACAAAATAGTTGTGCTTGTGGTTAAGGTGACATGGCAACAACAAAAAAGAAAGATATTAGTTGGTAGGTTGGCCTGACCTTTAAAAAAAAATGTTAGAAGAGGCCAGATTGAAAAACAAAATTTTCTTTCTCTGAAAACATCTGTTAAAAATAAACTTAAATAGTGGATTCCCAGAATGCTCCTAGGGCAGGGAAGATGGAACAGCAAGCATGTTGTTGTTTACTGTCAATATATTTCTTTTATTTCTTTCTTTGTTTTCATAATTAAAGAAAGTTGAGGGTCAATAGGAAAAAAAGGGTCAGTTGGGTTACTGTAACTAACAACTTTATTTTTCCTATTAGCTTTAACATTTTTGTTTTAAAATTTATGAGATTAAACGGCAGAGTGTCTTAATTATAATGAGACTATTTACATGTATGATCATGCAATAAGCATCACCTTCCAATAGAAACTGACTGTCATGGAGCCTGCAGAAAATGTTAGAAATAGGAGGGCTGTTGTAAACCAAAGTTTGACATAGCAGGTATTTAGCAAGCATGAATAAGTGTTGGAAGACTACTTTGGAGCAGGCTCAGAAATGTCCAACAACCAATGGTAACATGTATTAGATTATGCAGTACCAGTCACTTGTTGATGATGATGATGCAATGTGTGATGTGCCTTTTGTGTTGTTGCAGGGACTGGCCATTGTTCAACAGATACAGAGGAAGTGACATTCAACTTCTCAAAACCTTGTCAGTCCAGTACATTTGTGATCTCATGGTGGAGAAGAAAAAAGTGAAGTTTGGGATGCAGTGAGTATTTGTCTTGACCAATGGCTGCTCAAGTTTTGTGGAATGTTTTGTTTTGTGGTCAGGAAGACAAAGATTCATATAAATTTGGATGCAGTTATCCTTTGGTGAACTCAAGGGTTTTGACCAGTCATCTATATGAAGTTTAGATTGTCTGAATAAGTTTCCTGGCTTTGAGGTGGCTTGGTGTGTTTCAACCATGCAGAAGTTGATTTAAACTAGGGTGATCTTTTTATGACAGTGAATATTCAAGGTAATGTTTCTGCGTAAGTCAGTTTGGTATTGATCACACAGACCCATAAAATAAACAAACATAGTTCATTGTATATCACAACATTACCAATGATGATTTGCTTTTCTTTCAGGATAACTTCATCTGAGAAAGTGGACAAAGAAAATCGTTATGCTGATTTTTGTATCCTCTCAGTACCGTATCCAGGTAAATACAATTTCCCTCTCTTGTGAGTCCCTGTCTGTCTTTCTCGCTAGCAGTAAGGGTGTGTATCTCTGTCTCAACTTTGTCTCTGGCTGGCTGGCTGGCTGGCTGGCTGGCTGGCTGGCTGGCTGGCTGGCTGGCTGGCTGGCTGGCTGTCTGTCTGTCTGTCTGTCTCTCTCTCTGTGTCTGTCTCTGCCCGCCATTCCATCTATCTCTGTCTCTCCTCCCCTGCCTTTAATTAATTCACTTGTATTTTTCTGCTTCATCCTATACTTTTTATGTGCTATGTTCTGTTAAACTTTTATCTGACCTTACTTGTTTCCTTGATAACTTCTGTAACCTCTTCATAATTACATTACCTGTTGGAAAACTGGTATTGTCAGTTTACTGAATGAATTGTGTGCCCATGTGTTCATGTGTGTCACTTCACTGAATGTACTGTTTATTTGTGTCGGTGTGTTTTCATTTCACTCATTGCATTGTGTACATCTGTGTTGGCGTGTTGGCAGGATGTGAGCACTTCAAGGAGTGGCGGGACAAGGGCTATGCAGGGGAGAAGACCATCTATGACTGGACACAGGACTTCAACAATGCCAACCTGGACATCCCCAGTGACCCTGTGCTGGATCTGCTCTGCCTGCCCTGGCACAACTACAAAGTCAGTGGCTCAAGCAGTCTGTCTCCCCTCAGTACTGGTAATGGTAATGGTTCAACTGCATGTTAAGTAGCCCTGGCAGACCAAACAGCCCCAATTATAATGCCAGGATAAGGGTTAGCCATTTGCTGGCCTTAGATCGTAATGCCTGGAGAGCCACAATCAAAGAAGAAGTTGGTCTTTGTCAGAAGTTTTTGCAATGTTGGAGTGCCCAGCAACATTGGTTTGCATCCTAAATCTTGGATGGCGGCGGCTCTGTGTATGTGAATGCAGGCTTCAGTCACGTCTTATATGCCACTGATATTACTATTGTCTAGAGGACAATGGACTGCCACAGTTTTCTACTAGTGCTTTAGAGTCTTGTCTTGAGGAAAACACAGTGTGACTTTGCACAGGTTTTTCAATTTACTTGAGTATAGTTTGAGAGTACTACATATGGCTGCTGTGGCAGGACAGCCCCCTCCACTGCCAGAACCCATGGTCTTGGAGAGTCCTTGGGTGCATAGGAAAATGCCTGTTGTGTTTCTCCATTGAGTGTCCTTTGTATGTCTTCTGTCTGTCATTAAGGCCATTGGCATTCGCATCTCTGATCTCCACCAGAGAAGCAAAGTGGATCTGTAAGAAATCAGATGGTGGCATAAGTTGTCTTAGACAACAGCTAAAGTCTGAGGTAATTATTTGGATTCTCTGATATGTTGCTATCTGAAATTACAGGGTATGACACACAGTGAAGTTATACCCAATTACAGTGTGTGACACATGTGGAGTTTTATCCCAACTTGTTTGTTTTTCGCTTAGCATCAGTACATGTGTCCTTATGTTGTTTATGAAGAGCAAATCAAGTTGCTGTTTATGACATGAGTTAATATGATAGTTCAGGACTTCGAGTCCTCATCAGAAAAAGCAAATTCTAGTTGACTTTTTACTCAGTAATTTGTTTTTCTTTTATGAGCAATGTACTGAATTATGTATTTTCTTTTCAATTTTCCCAACATGTAATTACTTATAGAGTGAATTATTTATTAATATTTTCTGTCATTAAATGTGTGAATGTTTACATATTTGCTTCTTATTTGCAGGAATGGGATCTCATTCAGCTTACACAGAACTACTTGAAACTCCTGCTTCACATCATTCAAAACTCACATGGTAAGGACACAAAACTCACATGGTAAGGACACAAAACTCACATGGTAAGGACACAAAACTCACATGGTAAGGACACAAAACTCACATGGTAAGGACACAAAACTAGCATGGTAAGGACACAAAACTCACATGGTAAGGACACAAAACTCACATGGTAAGGACACAAAACTCACATGGTAAGGACACAAAACTCACATGGTAAGGACACGTGTACAGCCCAAGGTAACTTCATACTGTTCTCGCTGGCTCGTAAATGGAAAAGGGAAGACTGTTCTGATTCAACACATTTGTGAGATTTTTAAGTGCAGCTGGCTCATCAGCTTGTGGGAAAATATAACTAATGGTGGTGAAAGACATCAGTGAGATGGAAACCCCAAGCTGTCCGCATGTTCTGCAAGGGGACATGGAGTTGTGTGTAAAACAGATCTGGTGTTGAGATGCAATGCCCAGGTTGTTTGATGTAGACAGCACAGAATTGCTGGTGGTTAGCGACCCAGATCTGAAGTTGGCCACATGCTCTGTAAAGTGGCTTGGGAGACCTGTCTGTGAGATACAAACTCCTGGCGGTGCTGGGTTGCTATGGGCAACGTAAACGCTACTTATGGTAAAACTTTAAACCCCAGACCCCAAGCTGACCAAGTACTCTGCATGTATGTGGTGCATCGGGAACCCTGTGTGTGAAAAACTGACCCCAGGCTGACTGTGTGATGATACAGGTAGTTCAGGGTTGTTGATGGTAAACTGAAATGGATGTTATTGGTGGTAAAAGACAGCTGTAAAATGCAAACGCGAAGTTGATGAAATGCTCTACATGTACAAGACACAGTGGGAGACTCTGTGTTCAAGATACCAACCTCAGGCTTTGTGTATACAGGCAGTACAGGGCTGCTGGTACACTGCATCTCTGGCTGGGACCGCACTCCTCTCTTCATTTCCCTGCTGCGGTTGTCACTGTGGGCCGACGGTGCCATCCACCAAAGTCTGTCTGCCAATGAAGTCCTCTACCTCACCCTTGCCTATGACTGGTACCTCTTTGGGTGAGTTCTCTATCCTTGGCTTGCTGCTGGTGGAGTTCTCTACCCTTGGCTTGCTGCCGGTGGATGTAAAGTTGCTCTTTTTTGTATTGCGACTTTTCCACCCATTGATGGATGCTCAAACCACACATTTAGCCCATGTACCGTGTCTGTCACAAGCCTCAGAAGCAGTGCACTGCACACATACTCAATGTCTGTATAACTCTTACTTGTTTAAAAAAATGCAGTTTGTGTCTTTATTGTCTGTAAGTCATTGTTAAATGAAAAACTTTTTTTTTCAATATTCATTTTGCTTTTATTTTAATCTTAAAATATTTCAATTTTTGGTTCTGTCAGTGACATTTTTATAATGATTCCTGAAGTCATGGTAAACTAATTTAAGATATTGCATTTACCATTGTTGTGACACAGTGCCAAATGTGCATTTGTGAACAGTGGATGCTGCTGTTAGACACTCCCAGCATCAGCTGGAACCAGGTGGTCATGGAGCTTTCAGGGCCTGGTCCAGTAGCTCCACTTAACTACTCCAAGAGAGCGCTGTAACAAAAGGGGTAACCACCTCAAAGCACTTTGTATGTGGTGGTTTTGTCATTGTTCAGTACGTACATGTGCAGCAGCTGTGGCTTGAAGCTTATTCGGAGAAAGAGCAGACAACTCTTTTCAGCTTTGTAGACATGTTAAAATGACATTATTTGTTTATTTGTGGAAACGATGCATGTTTGATCTGTGAGTCTTATCAGTCATTTTACATCTGTTAAATTTCCCAGGCAGTTGAAAGTTAATATGAGTTTGTTTTTTTCTGTGTTACAGGCACAACCTTCTTGACAGGCTGAACAAGGGAGAAGAGGTAGGTATTCTGTGGCGAATTTCATGTACATGTATATGTGTGTTCCCTGTATGAAGTGCAGCAGAAGCATGTTAATTCAGTAGTTATGCTTCACAATCTGCTTCACTTGATGGGACTTGAAGGATGTTTTGAAGCAAGAAAGCTCCACTGCCACTTTCACTCCAAGAAGTTAACCAATTTGCACATATAGAGATACTCTCTGACGGAAGACTTTTTGCTCTCAAGACAGTGCACTCCTGCGTATTTGATGATAATGATAGTACACTGTTAATGCTGTTGAACATTATTCTCTTTTTGCAAACCATCATATATGTCCCATACTGCCACACTTCATTCCTCATCACTGTCCCCATACTGCATCAAGCCACCAGCAAAAGGTTGGGGTCTTCTTAGCATTGTTCTCGTCATACTCATTGTTCTAACTCGGATTTTCATGTGTCATTATGCTTTCTACATATACAAACTTCTTTTCAAATTTCAGTGAGGATGTCTGTTGCATGGTCTTGTATGTGGGTTTGAATGGACTGACCATCCAAACAGATAAAGTGATACTGCATTATTATTTTTCTACTTCTTTTCCCCTCCAGATTCTCTACTTCTGCTTCAACTTCCTCAGCCACATAGCTGGAGACGAGTTCTCTGTCAACTCCACCACAAGAAGGAGGTTTGTTGGCTTCCTGCAATTATGTATATCACAAGAATGTAATTTCCTGATCTGAAGATTTGTCTACTCAGAAAAGTACAAGAGTCCAAAGGCTGATTAAATCTATATCATCATCATAATCATTTTCGTCTCTTTATCATTGTAATCATTGTTGTCATTGTCATCATCGTAGTCGTCATCATCATCATCATCATCATCATCATCATATTTGTCATCATTACCAATATTATTTAGATATATATCTATTCTCATGATTCTTCATGCCATCTGCCCTATTATTATATTGCTGTCATCATATTAAATATCATAGTCTTTGTTATCATCAACATTATCACCATCAGTGTAATTGTTACCAATGACATCATAATTGCATTCATTGGTCTCATGGCAGTTGTCTTATCATCATTGTCATCATCACATCGTGGGTAATTTTATTATTTTAAAAATAGTTTTGACAATTATTTCGTATGAATTTACAGAGGAAATAAATAGATTTCATCTCAGAGATTTTATGACATGGGCACCATCTCCCAAACACTGCTTTCCTTTGTTTTGTGCTGTTCTGATCCATTTCCATGGGTAGAATGAAGAGAAGCACATGTACAACTATAGTGTGGAAGAGAGAGAATGCATGAAGTTCATTTTTTCCATGTCCTCATTGTTTCACCAGAAGAAGAAGCTCCTCCTCTAGAGCCCCAAAGCCAGACCCCTTGGCGGAGCGGAGGCAGTCGCGGCGGTGCGACTCCGAGTCCAGCATGCCTTTCGATGGCGTCCTGCTGGGTGAGCATGCTCTGCCCTGGCAATCCCAGCTGGCTGTGCTTCAGTGAACTTGTTATGAGTTTGCTTTGAATCGTTTTCTAAATAAAAAGTCTAGGGGAAAACACACGCACAGCCAAACTAGTAACACTATCTCACACAGTCATTCTATCAAACGATGGAACACGACAGAAAGACTGTGAGGACAAAGGTCAAAATCAAATCACTTAAATTTCTCCTAATAACAATTTAAAAAATGGATAACTAGAGGTTAGTAATGATAATCATGAAATAATGATAATTCAATTCAATCTTTAACAAAGAATAAATATCTATGGCTCGCCAACCGATCAAAGTAACTTATCTGATTCGTAGTCGGTTCTTGACGATGAACACATGGTCGTCCTAAAACGAGGTGGCCGTGATTCGTGTTCACGCTAATCCGCTTACTCGAGGGTTCCTACCTTCGGGACGACAGTAGCAGCGGCTCTAGAATGCTGAGGGGGGAGGGGGGAAAGGGGAAACAGGGGGCAACAGGTGCACACGCGGGCACGACGAACGTGTTTTCACCCTGGAAAACATGCAGATGTAGAGGTGTTCTTTCGTAGTCTAGGACGCAGGCAAGCTGGAAAAACAGGAATCTTCACCCTGGAACGGGCAGACGTAGAGATGTCCTTTCATAGCCTAGGACACAGGCAAGCTTGAAAAACGTGAATCTTGACCCTGGAACGGGCAGACGTAGAGGTGTCCTGTCTGTAGTTTCGTGCGCTGGCTAGCACGGCAACTTGTACTTGATCCAGGGGGCAGACGCTTTACTCTTCGTCGACTGTGGAGTGGAGAGAGGGACGTATCTCTTGATGAGGTTGGGACGGCGATTAACATAGGTGATGGTCTTCTCTCGTTGATGGTGTGTCCCACGCAGACCATGGGGAGGGCGGGGATTATATACTCAAAGCACGGACGCCTTCGAAATCTGTGCTCTCTCATCCAATGAGAACACTCGGACCACGCCCACTCTCCCTCACTGTCCAATCACATGTCCCCAATATAAGGGGTAATCATTCACCAGAAATGTTTTCAGTCAAGTTTTAACAATGCGGCCAATCACATGTCCCCGCTCCGCTCGCCAGTTCAAACGTGTACAAAGTTTTCATTGGTTGCCGATGAATGGATGGATAGATGGCGCTTCACGGCCGATCAGCCTCTCTAGGCCATGCAAGGCCATTAAGCACAAAAATCACTAGAACAGTTGAGAGCAAACGCAAGGCAAGTCACGGTGTCCTTAGTCACTCGCCTCTTATGAATCGTGCAGAGAGACGTAGTGGGTCAACTCTTAACTCTCACACACAGTGGAGCTATGGTTGGCGAGCCATAACACGCTATCGTTACTATTTTTAGAATGGTTGGCGGCCACACTAACTCTCACATCACAGGTTAGTAAATATGAAGGGGGATGGGGTGATCTCACCACAGAACTCTGACTGTTGTGGGGTTACTGTAAGCATGAGTTTGGATGGTGAATGTTCGTTGTTGAGTGTGAGTGTGTGTGGAGAGGGGGGGGGGGGGGTGTGAGAGTGTGTGTGTGTGTAGTTAGGAGTGTGTGTATGTTTGTGTGATTGTATGTGACTGTGTGGGCTTGTGTGCCTGTAATTGTGTGTTTATGTGCATGTGTGTATGTTTAATTGTGCGCATGTAATTGTGTCGTGTGTGTGTGTGTGTGTGTGTGCCCATCTGGATGCTCCAGCCTATGTGATGTGTCAGTGACTCATTATTTGAATTGAAGTGGACAAGATTATATGGGCTATTTTGTGTGGGTTTGTAAATCTGTCACTAGAATGCAAAATACATGTTTATGTATTAGAAGTGTGGGAAATGGTGGCAGAGAAATAAATAGAAGTCTACATCTCCATTATCAAACATGATGTATATGTTGTTATTTTTAATCTGTTTTACTTGTTCAGTAATGCATTCAACAGCAAAATGTCATTTCATCATCTCTGTCTCACTGCTTTGCTTGTCTGGAGTTAAATCACCTTTGAGACACTTTGCTGATATTTGCAGAGGAGTGCCTGGAAGATAGCAACCACGGTGTGTATGGCCAAATGCATGTAGTCCTTGTATGTGCTTTGTCATAAGTATATTTGTGCATCCATGTGCTCTAATGTTTTTGTATGCATGTGCCTTTGTTTGAAAATGGGTGTCATACTGTGTATGTGTGTGTGTTTGTGAATGTGTGTGTGAGTGTTTGTGTGTGTGTGTGTGTGTGTGTGTAGCTGTGTGTGCTTAAATGCATGTTTTTGAGAGAGAGAGAGAGAGAGAGAGAGAGAGAGAGAGAGAGAGAGAGAGAGAGAGAGAGAGAGAGAGAGAGAGAAGGCAGGCAGCCAGCCAGCCAGAGAGACAGGCAGAAAGAATAGTGTTCTCTGAGTACCATGATAGGTTCTGGGATCATGTGGAGGCAGGGGCTTGCACTTGCTAACATCAGCTGAGTTTGAAATGTCTGTATGCACATGCTAGTGTAACTATGCAGAGGAGAAAATGTGTGTGTATGACCTTAGCAGATAGCTGACAAGGGGATAATCTCACTGCAGTCACAATGTTATATTTCTGTCTAAATTCAACTGACCAAGATTGTATGTAGTACCTTGCGAAATTATGATGCTAAGCATATGCATATACTTACATCTTTGTGTGCAAGAAACACAAGCAGGGAAGTGAAGATGGAAAAAAGAGGAAGCAAAAACAGATGGAATTCACATCTGTAGTTTCATGTCAGATATGTCTTTCATTTGTTTATTTCACTGTGTGTGTGTGTGTGTGTGTGTGTGTGTGTGTGTGTGTGTGTGTGTGTGTGTGTGTGTGTGTGTGTGTGTGTGTGTGTGTGTTTTTAAACATACTACTCAAAAGAATTCAAGGGCCACTTGCCTTATTACACGGATCACCGAAGAAAGTCAAACAGTCTTTAATTCATTTTTTTGTCAATTGATCAATGGCATTTTCAGGTGTTTATACAAATTAATGTTTGCAAAAAATTAAATAAAATGGACAAACCCATATTTTCAAAAATCAGAGCCAAGAGCATGTCACACAAAAGTGTCAATAACGAGTGTGGCCGCCATTTGCTTGGATGCACTCCACGCAGCGTTGTCACATGGACCTGACCAAAGTCTGGAGGGTGTTGTGGGGAATTGCCTGCCACTCCTGGTCCATATTGTGGAACAGAATGTTGAGGTTTGGTGCAGGAGGGTGGTTGGCGCGAAGCTGTTGCCCTAGGACATCCCAGAGGTGTTCGATCCGGTTCAAATCAGGTGATCGGGCAGGCCAGTCCATCCTGGTAACTTGTTGCTGCTGCAGGAAGTTGGTGATGACCCGCGATCTGTGTGCCGGAGCGTTGTAGTCCTGTAATACGGAGCCTGGTCCCACGGCCTGAAGGGCAGGCAAGGCAATGGGCTGCAGGATGTTGTCTCTGTAGGTGACGCCGGTCAGATTGCCTTGGACGCCGTGCAAGGGGGTTCTGTGGTGAAGACTGAAGCCACCCCATACCATCAGAGAACCGCCGCCATGGCGACCATGCTCCACGACTGTTGCGTCGAAGAAGCGCTCTCCAGCTCGCCTCCAGACGGGAATTCAACCATCGTTGAAGGACAGGGTATAGCGGGACTCGTCGGAAAACAGCACCCTGGACCACTGCTGCCTGGTCCAGGCCAAATGACGTCGTGTCCAAGCCAGGCAAGCTGCCCAATGAGCTTGGGTGAGGGGCGGTCGCAACGCTCGGCGACTTGATCGCATGTTAACGGCATGCAGACGGTTGCGAACAGTCTGATCACTGATGGTAACGTTGGTGGCTGCCCGCAGCTGCCCTCTGAGTATGTTGGCAGTGGCGGTTCTGTTGCGTAGGGCCGACAGGATGATGTAACGGTCTTGCTGTCTGGTTGTGAGTCGCGGGCGTCCAGGCCTGCGCTCCTGCACACTCCCAGTGCCATGGAAGCGGTCTCTTAGCCTCTGAATGACGGAATGTGTCACTCAGAGTTGCCTGCCAACTTCCCACACTGCCACACCTTCATTGAGCCATGCAATGGCCATTCCTGTTTCAGCGTCAGTCAGGCAGCGTCAGTCAGGCGGCGTCTTGGGGGCATGGTTGAAAATTACAAAGAAACTGTGTTTTAACTGGCCACTCGTCAGTGCAACTGGCTGACATGTGCTCAGAAAAGATTCAGCTTGCATGTGCAGAGCGGTTTTCAGTCTGCACTTGTCTGCTTGGTCAGCCACAGGCGTTTGGAAATTGAACATTTTAACGAGATTTTTCTGTTTCTTTTGTGGCCCAGTGTTGAACAGTTTTCATGAACTGATCTCAACACTGTTCAAAAACACCTTGGCTTGCACTTTGGGTTTCATTTGAAACAATTATTTTGTCCAAAAAAAGACGCATCTTTTATTAAACAGTTCTTGTAAACAGTGCCAAAAAAGAAGGTGGCCCATTAATTCTTTTGAGTAGTGTATGTTCCCAAACAGTATTTGTTTGACTGCCTCCTTTGATTGGATACCAAATTATCTATAAGACACTGTGTTAATTATGCTGAGGTGGAGTGTCAGCAAACAGCAGCCAGGGTGTCTGTGTGCAATTTCTCATGTGTCTTTAGAAGAATGATGATTTGTGTGCATGCATGTATGCATGTACTTACATGGAGTGTGTGTGTGTGTGTGTGTGTGTGTGTGTGTGTGTGTGTGTGTGTGTGTGTGTGTGTGTGTGTGAAGGTTTAATTTATATACTGGTGTCTTTGACTTTGTGTGTGTTGGTGGATCAGTGTAATCTAGGTGCTACTTACTTGTTGTTATTGTTGTGGTTGTTGTTTTAATGATTGTACACAGGAGTGATGAGAAAACATCTGGGAAGATAAATGGTTAGAATCAATGTCTGATGATGCATCTACTTTGATTTTCCCCCCTTTAAGCTCTAATTTGAATATTATTTAATATGTGTTGAATATTATTCAAGCTACTAATCCATTGCACTGTTTCAATGTGTTTGAAGGTGGAATAATTTAACAGTTGGTTTGCATTGCAGATAAGGATAACATCTGTGACATGCTTGCTGTGTGTGTGTGTGTGTGTGTGTGTGTGTTTGTATGTGTGTGTGTATATGTTTCTGTGTTTGTGTGTGTGTGTGTGTTTGTGTGTGTGTGTGTGTGTGTGTGTGTTTGTGTGTGTTTGTGTGTGTGTATGTGTGCACATGCATGATGATCCTTATGCTTCTTTGGGTTTTAATGCATTTGAATGAGAAAACCAGTGCATTGTGCATGTCAAACCATCTGTAAATCAGGCTGCAGAAAGAAAAAAAACATTTTAATGTGTTCTTACGTGCACAAGCAAGAGGAGCTGAGAGGAAAAGAGCAGAGATGTAATGAAAAAGGGACAGAATCTTTATCTGCACTGTCTTGTCTCACATAATGCTTTTCTGAAATGTTTTCTTCTCTTTACAGCAGTCTGTTTTGTTATCAGGTGAAGGTTGGTGTATGAAACTAGTCTGATACAAAAACAACTTAATGATTAATTGCTGACTGATCAGTGTTATTTCTACCCAACTCTTGTTTTCAGAAGATGATGGCAACCAAAGACTGCAGGGAGCTCTTCAAAGCTTTTATTTGATGACCATTGGCAGCTTTATACTGTAATTTATTTGTCATAGTTGATGTATTAAAGGGAGAAATTATTGGAGTCTTATTGAGTTTACTCTTTCAGAAGAGGAATGTCTTCAAGATGGCATCCATGGCAGCTGCAGCAGCATCAGCAGCATGGGCAGCGCCGACACCAGCACCGTCTTCTTCTCTGTGGGAAACCAGGAAGATGACACTCTAGGCAATGAGTGAGTCTTTGTCTAGCAGTGTTTCCTGTGTCTGTGTCTGCCTGTCTGTCTGTCAGTCCGTCCGTTCATCAGTCTGTCCGTCTGTCTGTCTGTCCACCTACCTATCTGTCTGTCTGTCTGTCTCCATGAGGATGTTGTTGTTGTTGTTTTGTTGTTGTTTTGAGGGATTGTTTTGTTTGGTTTTTTTAATAACCTATTTTTAAAGTTTAAGTCACATGTAATCATATCAATTCCTGATTTAAAAGGTTGCCTGTAACTTTTCTAGCTCTGCTTTAGCAATTCCACCCTTTCCACCCCCCCACACCCCCCTCAGTCCTCCACCCCCCACCCCCCACCCCAACCCTGTAAATGCATCTTCTCTAAACTTTTTCTTTCTCACTCGGATGCATCTGTTGTTGTAGTTGTAAAAAGGCATTAAAGTAACACCTTGTGAGTGGCACTGAGTCGTCATATGATGCAACTGAGAGACATGCAAACTCCCATGCCAAACACAATACATATCACCTGAGCAGGTGCGATGGTAAAAAGTTTAACATACAGAGCCAAAGCCCTGTGTTGGACAGACAGGAATAATGTAAGACCACAGGTGGTGACTCAACCCTTGACATTGTGGTTATCGCCCGAAATGCTCTACCAGCTGAGCTACCATGGTCTGTGTTGTCTTCTCCTGTCTACACTGCTCTGTATCAGTGGCTGCTGTTTCAGTCTTACATGCTCGGATGACCCATATCCCAATATTTAGTTTTGCTTGTCTTTCCCAGCTGTCATAGGTCATTCCCGAGTCACCCAGTCTATGATTGAAACTTCAACTTGTAAACTTGACAAGGATATAGGCAGATATTTTTCAAGTCATCAGTGGCTTCCTCTAACACCATCTCATTTATTACAAATGACTTGTGGATGTGTTTCCTGGCAACATACTGGTGCATGGAGGTGGCAGTTTTGTTTGGCTTGTGCAGGCGTGCTTGCTGTCTCCACCCATTTCTAGAGTTGTTCACCATGCAGCTGTGGTGTTTATCATCAACTTGGACATGGTTCGAGTTCCACCACAAGGTAGATTTCTCACTGCAAGACATGACAATCAGTGAATCACAGTAGTTGAGTTTGAAACTTGATCAGGGTAGTTCATTTGGTCAACTGTGCACGGACATAATTGAATCCAAGATATCATTACACTAATTTCTTGCACTGTTAACAGTGTTACATATGTGTGTGTGTATGTGTGTGAGTGTGTGTGCACATGCATGTGTTCACCTCAGTGTGCTTGCATGTGTGTGTGTGTGTGTGTGTATATGTGTGGATGCGTGAGTGTGAATACATTTGCTTGTGCATGCACATGCTCACAATTTGGAATCAGGAGATACACATGGATATTGCACAAGCTTTGCTGTTCTAGTCAACCTCTCTGCATTACAAGGGGGTGGGTGTATATCATGTGCTTGTGGCTGAGTACAATCAGGGCAATTCCCAGCAATTGTACAGGTGCATGTGCACAACTTAGCTGCCACGGAGTTGTAGATGGAATGCATGTGTGCTAGCTTGTCCCCCTCTTGCTGCAGCTGCCCGCAGGCTGCCAGTGCTGTGCCTGCACAAACACACAGCCCTATGACTGTGCCGTGCTCTGCCACTCCCGACAGTAGCAGGTCTCCATCATCCGCTTTGAGTGCCAGTCACACTCCTGCCCACTACCCCTGCCCCTTTGAAGGGAGCTCCAGTCCCATGCCAGTGCCACGAGCCCGCCACCCACAGGCAGACGGCCCTGTCAGTTCCCCCGTCATCGGCAGGTAATGTCTCTGGGGACTCTGTGATTGATGACAGAGATTGTAGAGATATGTGATGAGCCTGTTGCCTGTTGGTCTTTTTGCTCAGTATCACAGGAATCTGGGCTTGATGAGTAATCCTGACTGAAAGAAAGACAGTGGTATGTGTGGCTCGTAGTAGTAAGGTTGATAACAGACAGATTTCCAATATGATGGTCGGTGGCTATGTTGAGAACAGATTGTCTCAAAACGTTTAACAGTTCATTCTTTTAATTCTTTTCTGACGGTCAGGACTGGAAACAGATTTTCCAAAAAGCGTTTGACCGTTACAATAACGGTTAGGCACATTGGTTCCTACTCACCCAGACGCCAAGGTCTTGAAATCTATGAATCTATGAAAGACGTGAAAACCTACATCGTCCAGTGCCAGCACAATGACATAGAAAACAATAATACTACTTGCTAGTTTTTAACCTACAGAACAGGGCGCGGTCCCTTACTTGAGGCTGTTCGCTAAAAATAAAATTCAACGCGCTCTGAATTACAATCTAAGCTGGTATTTATAAGTTCCTGGACATGGATACGTCACAATGAAATAGTTTTGTCCAATCGCACACGGTAGGATATCTAATGGGTCGAACATCATACCGTCCAATCGGAACCAGGTACAAGATCTTCCGTCAAACCAACAACGTCATTGGCATTTTACAATTATTACGTCATCAGTCGATCTCTGATTGAATACTGCGTGGAACGGCAAACTGAGATCCCAAACTTAAACATTCTACTTTTTCTCTGTCCCTACACAACTATGGCCTAAATATTGTATGCTACACTTCGTGATAGGTGCAGATAGATGCACCTTATCACACAGAGTCAGCTGCGGCTTCTTCCAGTTTTTTCTGTGGCCACTTGGTTGAAGAAAGAGGGGGGGGGGGGGGGGGGGAGGTGTGTGGAAGAGCACAAAATTTGTAAATACACATCCAGCCATCTTGTGTATATTTGTCAAGTCAAATATCTCAGGTCTTGCAGGAGGAAGCTGACAAATCTAGAGGATCCCTAACACACGTCCAAGAAGAAATCAAAGTATCTCAGGAGAAGAAAAAAACCCACATTCCAAGCATTTTGTATTGAAATGCTTTCTTGACCCATGTGGAGAATAAATACAGACACTTCATCATTTTGTAATGTTGCATTCGAAGGAACTGAAAGTATGGATAGACAGATAGTCACATAGAAATATGCTACAGGCACAGATAGCAGGAAAGAACAACAACAAAACATGAGCAGGATTAGCAAGAGGAGGAGCAGGGGAAGGAGTAGGAGGTTTTGAAATTACTCATTTAAGGATGCAGTTTTAATACTGGTGCAAGTGGTACTTGTCCAATTTCTCTGGCACATTCTGATCACTGATGGATTTCTAGTGCATGTTACATCTGACACTGAGAGTGAGAGGAGTTAAAATTCCAATCAGTTCCCATTCCTTTCTCTGCAGTGCCGACGACTGCAGGTTGTATGACCGTTTGGAGTGGAGTAATCGTCACTGTAGATCTTAGTTTAAAGCATCAAGTTGTGTTGTCAAAGTTTTTGTTGGAAACTGATGATAACAATGGACAGCATTTAAATGAGTTGCATGTGGAGAAGTGAGTTTCACTAACCTGCATGGGTTTAACTTTTGGAAGCATTTTGCCTTGCTGCTGATGTAGTGGCAACTGCCAATTGATATTTCATGTTCATGACTCTCCGTGAATGAGTCAGAAATCCACTTGATTGATTTCAGTCTGGAGACAACAACCAAAAAAAACAAACAACAAACAAACAAACAAAAAGAGATTGTGGAGATGTCTGGCACTGATTTTGGGATATTTATATTGCCATTTTCTTCATCATTTATCTTCTTGATACTGTGCTTGAAGAAGTTGAAATGTCATGCCTAAAGCTGCTGAATGATGCTTCAGAAACACCCATCCCACTGAATCTGCAGGGAAAAAAGTCCAGAAGAGGTGTGTTCTATGAAGAAAAAAAAGTGCATGCAAGGAAGACCTTTTTTACACGTCTGTTGCTTTGGTAATATTTGTCATGTTGTAAAACAGTTTTCACAATTGAAAAGAAAGTTAACACATGCAATCAGAATCAGAGTATGAATAATATGTATGGCTACTGCCACTGGACACCCCCCCCTTCAGCTGCAACCTGTGGTCACGGATGTATGTTATAAGTACAGAAGTGGATTTCTGACTCAGTTTGCTGTAGAGAGAAATGCACATCTTCAACCATCATTATTCAGTTCAGGGTTGGTGAAATGCGAACTCATCCTGTGTATTGATGAAAGTGTTTCCCTTTTAATCTATTGATATTGCAGAAGTGAATGGTTAAAAAAAGTGTTTGTTTATTTTACAGGTTAACCCATTTCAATTTAACATTCACAATGTTGTCATTTGTGTGTGTGTATGTGTCCTTTTGTCTACTATGTCTTTGTAGCATGGGATGAGACTCTTTTCTAATAATCCATAGCCAAAGGGTGCACCTGATGTAGTTATATAGCATTTTTGACTCACATGCGAAGCAAAAGTGAGTCTATGTACTGAGCCGTGTCGTCCGTCCGTCCGTCCGGGCGTCCGTCCGGGCGTCCGTCCGGGCGTCCGTAAAAAACTTAAACGTTGGATTTTTCTCGGAGACTATTAAGTCTATCAACACCAAATGTGGCATGATGGTGTATGATGACAAGGCCTCAAAAAACATACATAGTGACTTGACCTTGCTTCAAGGTCAAGGTCACAGGAGCCATAAATGTGGTCTCAAAAACAGTCATTTTTCACATTTTCCCAATTTTCTCCCACGTTATTGAGAATGGCGACCTTAGCTACAAGTGGTATATAGGTCAAAGCAAGCCCTATCTTTTGATACCAGTTTGGTTGACCTTGCTTCAAGGTCAAGGTCACAGGAGCTCTTCAAAGTTGGATTGTATACATATTTTGAAGTGACCTTGACCCTGAACTATGGAAGATAACTGTTTCAAACTTAATAATTATGTGGGGCACATGTTATACTTTCATCATGAGACACATTTGTTCACATATCATCAAGGTCAAGGTCACTTTGACCCTTATCAAATGTGACCAAAATGGGGTAGTGAACCACTAAAAGTGACTATATCTCATGGTAGAAAGTGCCAATAAGCACCATTGTGCTTCCTATGTCTTGAATTAACAGCTTTGTGTTGCATGACCTTGGATGACCTTGACCTTGGGTCAAGGTCACATGTATTTTGGTAGGAAAAATGTGTAAAGCATTTCTTAGTGTATGATGTCATTGGTAGGTTTAGTTGTTTGACCTTGACCTTGAAGGTCACATGAAGGTCAAGGTCATATAAAGGTCAAGGTCAAGCATGTGAGTCGTATGGGCTTTGCCCTTCTTGTTAAAATAATGTATTTCATCAGGTGTCACAAAAATGGATGCTGAAACATGCAAAAATCTTTTGAAAACCTTTTTCTAATTGCAGATTTGAAGATACATTGGTTTGAAAAGGGGTTATATTTGTGAGTCTGTAGCAGCCAATTTCTGCATTGCACAGCTGTGGGGATGGGGTTTCTACTGTTTTGACCATGTTGTGAAACAGGAAAACTAGGCACATATTTACTCTGTGAACGTCTGCATGCAGCTTTGAAATTAGCCATTTATCGTCTTATCTCTGTGTTGCACAGCTGGCAGATTGTGTCCAGCACTGGCAGTTTCCGAGCCTTGGGGACCCTGGACTCTAACAGTGACTCCTCCCACACAGCCAGCTCTGGACGCTCCTCCTCCTCTTCCAATGGCTATTCCTTTGTCCATGCGTAAGTCTGCCTGTCTGTGTCTGCTCCATGCTGCTCCTGCTCCTCTTGCTTTTCTTTCTCAGGCTGCTGCTGCTGCTGCTGCTCCTGCAGCTGCAGTGCTGTGAAATCTTCAAGGACTTGTTCCATTTCTTTCTGCTGCTGTTTCTTTGCATACTCCTTCTTCTCCCATTGAACATCACCATTTGTCTTGTTCATCTACTCCTCTGTGAAGGGTGTTATCCCTGTTATTTTGGTTCTTATCAACCTGCTCATATTCTCCTCGATTCTCCAGTGTCAACCTCCTGTGGATTGGGGGTAAGATTAGAACCACCATGTCTCTGTATGTGATTGATAAAAGTTGAATAACAAGGAAAATTGAGATTTGATTTGCTTTGTGATTTTCATTATCAATGGCCTTACATAGCCTACAAATGCAAACAGGCTAAAAACCTTCAATCATCCATCATCATCCATTAAAGGTATGTTCATCTTTTGACATCAACAAGTGGCTGTTTAACTGTATGCTGTACTATATTGATATCATGATGACAAGATGGTTTTGTCCCAAGACTTATATGAAGATATTTTGAGGGACTATGAAGCTGAAGAATTTTTTTTTTTACATGGCCTGATGGATTTACTGTCTCTGTAAATGCCTGGCCTTCCTTTCCAGCAACATGGAGGCCACAGTAGACAGCAACCAGACTCCCAGACAGCAGCGGCTGGAGAGTGTTCGTACCATGTTCCACAATGCGTACACCAGCACACTGAGTGCACACCACAGTCCCTTAGAGTCAGGCGCCATCTCCTCCCTGGTCAGCCAGTTTGCCGAGAAAGTGGGTCTGCGGTCTCGACAGGCTCCCACCGCCATTTTGTATTCCCCCAGTAAAGTCGAGTGACCTGCTCCTCTCCCTCCTTTTCTCTCTCAGTCTCTGTCTCTGTCTGTCTCTCTCTCTCTCTCTCCCTCTCTCTCTCTCTCTCTCTCTCTCTCTCTCTCTCTCTCTCTCTCTCTCTCTCTCTCATTCTCTCTCCTTTCTCCCCTTTTTCCCCTCCCTCTCCCTTTCATCTCTCTCTTCCTCTCTCACTCTCCCTGGGTATTTTGTGACATGGATGTGTGGAATGTAGATTTGCACCAGGAGAAAGATGCTCATGAAGAGACAGTGGTGGCTGACCAGCAAAAGGGCAGGGGGCCAATGGGCTTCTGTGGGCACAGGTTGAACTGCAGTTGTCATGGGTGAAGGTGGAGGTGATTCATGAAACAAAGGGAACAATGCTCTTGAAATGCCTGCATAGTCGAAATAATGGACTGTGTTTCAATGGAAGTCGACTGACTGACTGACTGACTGACTGACTGACTGACCGACCGACCGACCGACCGACCGACCGACCGACCGACCGACCGACCGACCGACCGACCGACCGACCGACCGACCGACCAACCAACCAACCAACTGATCTCCAATGATTGTGGTCTTGATTGGTGATAGCTGGCAAATGAGAGTTTATTTTTCTAATAAAATGGAAAACAATTACTGTTTGGGTAAGGGCTGAGAATGGGAATCTTGAGTGAGGTGTTTTGCTTGATGCTTGGGATTCTTTTGTGTATAGAGGTTCATGTATTTTTTGCTCCATGTTGATATGCAGGAAATGAGGAATAGTATAATCCGTGGTTGGTTTCTTGCAAGTTAGTCCCTTGCTGCACTTTATGTCTTTCCTAATTGAAACCATGAAAGGTATTAATGTAAGTATATTCATTGTAAATAGGTAAACCTTTAATTTAGTTCAAACCCAAACTCTTTCTTCTGTAAGAGCAGGTGGACTCCATGCTGCCATACTTACTGCTCAGTTTGGTGTTTGGGTTTGGGTTTTTTTTCTCTCGAAATCTCTTTTCAAAAGGGTTTGTATGTTTGCTTCTTTTATGTTTCTCACTGAATAATAGGGTTACGTTGTTTTTATGCAGGATATCTTTTGTAGGCAGCAGGGATGAAATCCTTTTTAGCATTGTAGAAAATTGGGGCCCTTGTAACTCCTTGCCCCATTTCCTGTGGTGTGTGGCATAAATGTTGACTGAAGCATCTGATGCATTGGGAGATGACTTGCTGGTGAAAGTGGAGCTGTGCTGCCTCTTTGAACATGAAACTGTCACTGACTGAAGAGATGCTCTCACAGACTGAAGAGATGCCCTCACTGACTGAAGAGATGCTCTCACTGACTGAAGAGATGCTCTCACAGACTGAAGAGATGCTCTCACAGACTGAAGAGATGCTCTCACAGACTGAAGAGATGCTCTCACAGACTGAAGAGATGCTCTTACAGACTGAAGAGATGCTCTCACAGACTGAAGAGATGCCCTCACTGACTGAAGAGATGCTCTCACTGACTGAAGAGATGCTCTCACTGACTGAAGAGATGTCCTTACTGACTGATGAGATGATGCCCTTACCCATCTGGTTGTGTTTCTTACAAAGAAATGGGCTGCTGAGCAGCAGACAGAAGATCTGGAGAGACTTGCGGCAGCAAAAGCTAGTAGATCAATCCCAGATTGATCAGGGTTACAATCCGTCATACACTTCGAGTTGTAAGTTATTTTGTGAATAATGTCAGATTATGGAGACTTAAAGATCAATTCCATCTTGGTCAGGTATACATTTTGCTGGTTACAATGGAGTTGTAAGTTATTTTGTGAACACTGCCAGAAGAACGAGGCATGTAGATCTACTCGATCTTGATCATATGTTCATTTTACTGGTTGCAGTTTAGTTGTAAGTTATTTAGTGAATGATGCCAGAGGAGGGCATTGTGCAGCCAAAGTCTGAGCCTTACTGAAGAAGTCACGTGGGAGAAGTTTACTTTTCCATCCATAGCTTATGTCCCATGGTGCTACCACAAGTCATTGCTCCGAGGAATTTCTACCAATCCTCATTGTAGTCAACTTGACAGCAAAGTTGATGAGTTTGTACATACTATTGCCATGTGTTTGTTGATGTGATTTCTCTCCCTCATTGTGTAAGGTTGTGCTCCAATGCTTTGAATACTGACAGAAAGATGTAATGCTCATCACATGAAAATACTTGACACTCAGAAACACCTCATCATCAGGGTTGATACGTGCATGGCTCTCACTAGGAAAGGATTGTTTGAACAGCAGCAGTTGCTCGACAAAGCTAATGAAGATATTAGGCAACAAGAAAAAGTAGTAATGGTTATCACAGTGCAAGACAGTGAAATTGACAAGTAGTGATGCTACTCTGTAAATTACAAAGAGAAAACTCTAACTAATGGAAGTTTTGGATGCATCATATGAATAGAGTGGTAACCTTTTTTTCCTGGCAGAGATGGATGAAATGGACTTTTCTTGATAGAGATATTATGTATTGTACTCAGTCTTTCAGGAACATGAAAAACAATGAATCATATGGGATGAGTATGATGGCTGATATTATGGTGTGATCTAAATGAAATTCAGTGAACAGGAAGGTATGAAAAGGTGTTGAGGCTAGTTGTATATTTCAAACCTTAGGAGTGCAGGCTATGGAAATGGGAGTATGATTTGTTTGAGAGTGTGAGTGTGTGTGTGTGTGTGTGTGTGTGTGTGTGTGTGTGTGCGCGTGCGTGTGCCTGTGTATTGAGTGAGAGAGAGAGCGAGAGAGAGAGAGAGAGAGAGAGAGAGTCTTTTGAATTACTGAAGTACATGAATTAGAGTCTGTGTGAAAATTGTAGGTGGGATATAGAAGTGAGAATGATGCTCTCTACAGTTTATTGAGGGGTAAATGGAAGTACAGCTAGGGAAGAGTTTGAATCACATGGATCCAAAGATGAAACAACACTGGTTAGTTCTTGATGCACTTGTTGAAGTTGTCACTTCACGCAAGAGTTGTATATGTAAATGGAGAATAAATTCACAATGAATGCCAAATGCCATATCAAATCCAACAACTGCACCTCATTATTGTTGATGTCTTGCTTATTGTAATGCTAAAACCTTTTCTTATGTGTAAACACTTCCATTAGTTCAGGAAAACGTATATGCTGCTGCGTCTTATCTTTCGTCTTTGTTGGTCAATGCTTTTCTTCACGTTCGAAAGACAAAAACGATTTTGTTCTGTTCTGAAGTCATGGTAATTTGTTCATTCTTAAGACTGTAAGCCGTCAGTCATGGCTTTTCTGTCTGCGTAGCTGGCAAATGTAGATAGATGTCTCTTGTAAGAAAAGTAGTTGCTATGGTGATGGAGGATTTGCACACAAAAAATTCTGCATGGAGAGCTTGTCTCTACTTTGGCCAATAAAGTGCCAGGATGAGGTAACTTGTCTGCCCACTGCTCATGAACATAGTAATGAGTTGGCATGATCTATTGCTACACTGGAGACAAACCAATCAAGTAAACCTGCATAACATCACATACGTACCTTGACTTTGGTATACATTTCCTGCTAGTTTGATCAGCAGAACATCCAGTGGCCAGGGCTGCCTGTCATGGATAAATCCTTGCCATCTAGAGACTTGTGAAAGTCATGATCCTAGGTTCCAGCTGAGTGTTGTTTTGGGTTTGTGTTGTTTGTTTTTCACTTAAGAAATACTGCAGGCAGAAGTTGCTCGAGAGGGGATAGGCAATAGTTAGTGAATGAAGACATAAATAAGAGAGAGTGTAACAGGTTGAGAGAATACTGTATTCTCCTGTGCTCCAAAGTCCAAGAATAAGTGGTTCTTTGAGCTGTGTTGCTTTTGGGCAGAAATTGTTTTGTGAATCTCTCCAACCTGCATTTACCCTCTTCAAGTGCATACAATATTTCAGTCACATAATGCTTGGTTTCTTCATCACTTTTTTCATGGCTCTTTAATGCATCAATGATGGGTTCTAATGGCCCATTCTTACTCTTTCATGGTATTAGGGTTTTGGGTTCTTTCTCAAGTGAGCAGGCATCTTTCTCACATTGATGTGTAGTTACAGAGGTTGATATCACTATGTTGAGACTTTGTTTAATCTGTATCCAATATTGCCTGCTTGTGGCAGTCAGTCTTCCCATATTAGGTGTGACAGTTCCTATGGTACATAGTTCAAAAAGAGCTGTGTTTTCTGCCGTTGACAAATTGTACTTTTGGCAGCTTTTGAAGCAACACATTTTAAAAGCATTCTTTGGTGTAATATTCTTTGCACATCTCCATAAATCAGCACATGCATCATGCCATATGTCAGTATAATCGGCTCTCTTCAGTCACAGTAGTTGTATCAGATGTGTAGATTTTTATTGCATTTCTTTTCCATGAAAATTGTGTTGAACAGAAATCAGAGTAGACGACAAAATTAACATTTCAGTGTGTTAGTCTTGTGACACAATAATGAGTTATTCTCTCAGCAGTCAATTTGCATTTCCTTGCAATTTGTGTTTCACAACATCAAAATCACGCACTATAAAGATCCTGACGCTCATGTCCTCGACGGGTGGGTGTCGGCCACAGTAAAAACACCCAGCACGCACAATTTCTCCTTTGTGGAAAACAGTGTGCCAGCGCCCTTGGCAGCAGGACACTGGTCTCATTGACTTGAGACACTACACACTGAGAGGCAGCCTCGACATCGGCTGAAGCGCTTTGAGTCTCACTGAGTGGGAGTATCGCGCGGTATAAGAGTGATTTAATAATAATAATAATAATACTCTCATAAGACACAGCGGCAGCAGCAGCCACAATGAGTGTGAACAATTCAAATTTTAGGCTGTTGTTAAGATAACCATATCACTCTCCATGGCCTATAAGAAAAGTTACTGAAGAGTTGGTTTGTGCATTATTTTGAGTGAATTCAACCATTCCAAAGTTTGAAATCTATCGCTGTGTGACACCATCAAGTTGTAACTGTGGCTGCTGGTGCTAGATCTGCTGGATACATCTCCATGGCAAGGATTTTGCTTTTTGGCTATTTGTGTTGAATGCACACCTTTTATCGTGACGTCTTTGACAGCGGTGCTTAGGCGCCTCTCTCTACCTTCAAAAATCTCACCCTTGAGGAGTTGGCAGTCATGCTGCCTAATCCAGTCTGTTCTTTCTTTCTTTCTTTCAAAAGCAAGTTGAGTTAAATTCGGAAAGTAGTTGGGTGCTGTATAGAATGGATTAGGCTGTATGTTGAAAGCTTATTGTGATACTACAGATGACATGCTTGTCACTGGAGGATACTGCAATAGATTTTCGAAAATAATTTTAATGTACATGTCTAATTCATTTTAATACTATGATTTTGCCGGTAGGAGCTTTGCAGAATTTCAGACAGTCTGCATTTAATCACTTTCTGTGTAGTGCCTTTGGTTCACACTGTTATGATTGTAGAGATCAACAGAGTTGAACATTAAGGTTATGGTGAAACTGTGAAGCACTTAGTAGCCTATAAGTTGACTAGTTATTTGAAAGAAATTATAGATGGAAATATTAAACATTTTGTCAGTTCCAGCCTCAACAAAACTCTAACATGAATGTAATCTCGCAGTCTTAAGAATGTTCCATATTCAGCAATTAAAATTGTGCTGACATGGATTCCTAGATCTGTAAGCTAAAATAATGAAAGATACTTGATCATGTGTTATGTACATTCACATGAAAGATCACTGGCATAATCATCTGCAATTTTCCAGTTTCTTTGTGTTGCTTTGGATTCATGTCTTTGATGGTTCCATCCAAGCTTGGAGCTTCTACAGATTGGTCTCTGTGTTTTGTCTGTGATTCCAGGATTCATGGGATGAGCAGCTGTTTTGCAATCGTACTTGATGCCACTGAATGCATTCATGGAATAAAACCAATGTAACATATCCCACTAAATGAATTTGCCCTCTTTCTCATTGTCTTGTATTTCTTATACACAACTTCGCAAAGTTTGGCACACTTGCTTGTGAATGTTGAACATTGTGTTTATGACCGAATTTCAGTCTTGCACTGTGACTATTTGCCATTTGAAAAATGTAATAGCAAAGTCTATTCCGTGAATTTTTTAGGAGTGACCAGTCCATTGATTCACTTAACGCCAGTCTGAATTTGAAACTTTTGTACGAGATACATTTTAAGCTGTCTATGAGTACCTTTTAAGCTTTCTTAGATACCTCATGTCTTTTAGTACCTTTTAAGCTTCCTGAGGTACCTTTTAAGCTTCCTGAAGCACAGCGAATGCACGATTGAGGAGCAGATGACACTGGCAACGGAAACGCTCTTTTTAGAGGCAATCCCAACGCACCATACGCGATCCTCTCGCAGGACCAGGGGCGAGTTTCGTTTCAAAAGTGGTTTTTTAACGTTCAGGGATAAGAGCTCAAAGCGAGCGCTCCTGAACCCGAAGGCTTTCGTCCTAATTGAACCTGACTACGCAGGTGCTCACCGTGAGCGCTGATGTCTGAACTTTAATTTTTAACTTATGGAAAGGAAACGCGCCTCTGGTCTCGCGAGAGGATCGCGTATGACGCGTTAGGACGGCATCTGAGGCGCGTTTGTTTGGCCCCAAATCTCGAGAGAATTGCGAGGGCTAGGTGTTTCCTGCGTTCCTCGCTCATAAGGGGCGCGTTTGTTTGGCCCAAAATCTCGAAAGAATCGCGAGGGCTAGGCGTTTCCTACGTTCCTCGCTCATAAGGACGCACTCGCCGTGAAGGCGGGAGACCGAAAGAGGTCCGGACAGAGACTGGTCCGGAGCTCCCTCGATGCTTCCCGCTGTAGTGACCCGGACGGGGTCGGCTCTCTATTGCGGAGGGCCGCTATTACGGAGGGCCGCTATTGCAGGATTTTTTCAGCAAAAGTTCCTCAGGCAATTTTGATTCTTTTGTCCTAAAACGCATAAAAAACCATAATATTTTTGTTACTTTTTTCAACTTTCTATTGCGGGGGGCCGCTATTGCGGGATTTTTTCAACAAAAGTTCTTCAGGCAATTTTGATTCTTTTGTCCTAAAACGCATTACAAAAAAACATAAAATGTATGTTACTTTTTTTCAACTTAGAAAAATTTTCGGGTTTTTTTCTTTAAAAAAATCCCGCAATAGCGGCCCCCCGCAATAGAAAAAAACCCGAAAATTTTTCTAAGTTGAAAAAAAAAGTAACATACATTTTATGGTTTTTTATGCGTTTTAGGACAAAAGAATCAAAATTGCCTGAGGAACTTTTGTTGACAAAATCCCGCAATAGCGGCCCCCCGCAATAGAAAAAAACCCACGAAATTTCTAAGTTAAAAAAAGTAACAAAAATATTATGGTTTTTTAGGCGTTTTAGGACAAAAGAAACAACATTGCCTGAGGAACTTTTGTTGAAAAAATCCCGCAATAGCGGCCCTCCGCAATAGCGGCCCCTCCCCACCCGGATGAGCCAAAATGGCGGAGACAGTGCGAGTTGGGCTGGTGTTCGGAGATAACAGTGCCTGTAATGTGCTTCTGAGGGTCCGAGAATAGAAAAGTGTACATACACGGAAGTATTTGCTGTTCGAGTGTTCATTTGTATATTTTGAGGAGTAAGTGTATAGGTTATTTGTGGATATACATTGCCGAATTGTTGTTATCGCTTGCAAACACGCAACACCGTATGCGTACGCTCTATGAATTATGTCCCTTGAGTTGATCGAAATTAATCGAGGCCTAACATTTTTGACAAAATTGTCTACAGTTGAACCTGGTTTGCTTTTTTTTCGGTGAAGAAGTTCCCGTGCCATTCGATATGACACCAAGGTGTGTTCTATGAAGTGAAAAACTGCTGTGATATCTGAATCGTCAGTTATTTCGTCTATCGGGGTCCACCTGTGGGTTCGGGGTAAGAATTGACCCACCGCGTCTCCCTACGCGATTCGTAAGAGGCGAATAACTAGGGACACTGTGACTGGATTACGTTTACTCGAAACTGTTCTAGTGATTTTCGTGCTTAGTGGCCTTACATAGCCTACAAAGGCTGATAGGCCGTAAAACACTATCCATCCATCCATGGTCTATCGGCAACTTCTTCACCGACTCTGGCGCCAGGACGTCGCCAGGTTCTTTCGCCTTGCGAGATGATTGTCCGTTTTTCTAGCTGTAGGAGCGTCTCACTCGCCCTCGACTAGTCATTCAGGGAGAATCTGGAGATTTGGGGTCTAACAAATGCGCCCTTGAACTTTACCGAGCGCAAACAAGATGGCTTCCGTGATGCATTCTCATTGTCACGGAATGTTAATGAGGGCGCTTTTCTACTAGACGAACGAACCAGCAGCAGCAACAACATTGTCAGCAGCAGCAGCAGCAGCAGCAGCAAGTCGTTCCTTGGGCGTACTCAAACGTGACGGTCTTCCGGCAGCTACACCATTTCCACTGGAAATCTCGCACTCGCAATGTCACAAGAGCAACGTTCTGTGGAGTTGCCACCCAAAAGGAATGCGTTTTATTTTTTTCATCTCCATCAGACTCTCCCTCGAACAGCCAATCGGGTGGGTTCCTGTTTGTGACGTAGCGGTAGATTTGTGGCCCAGCCAGATGTCCTAATGGCGGCACAGCCTCGCTCGATTAGAAACTTATGTAGCTTCTGCTACTTTATCTGTTGTATCGTTTTCATTGCAACACCAAAATGTAAAAGAGTCACTTTCTTTTCAAACCTCGATTCTGAAAATTTGATAATATTGAATCGGACCTAACTTCCAGTCAGTGTGCAAAATCTCAAGGAAATCCGTCCAGAAGTTTTTGAGATATAAGCCGTGGAGTCGGGACAGACAGACACACAGACAGACTAATAAAAACTGCTGGCTCTGAACCTCCAGGTTTTGGCATATTAAAAAAAATTGAAAAAGATCGGGTTCGAACCTGCAACCTCTCGAGAAAAGATGGGGAAAAAACACACATGAACAAAAACACAATAAACCAGGTCGGGTTGGAACCCACAACCTCTCGAAAAAAGAGAAGAAAAAAGTTTCAGCGCAGAATCGAACCTGGTCATGCATGACCACGAGTCCAATGCTCTACCACACGAGCCATTAGACTTAGAGAATTTATATGACACTGAGACTAAAGTTCGCCACCCTAAAGTGGACAATGCTGGTGAAAAAAAAATCTATATTTTCATTTGTTTGTTTGTGTTTCATGAAAGTGTTGTGTATGAAGTATCTTTATTTATGGATAAAAAGATAATAGTTGTTGTGGGTTTTCTGTAATTCTATGTTAATGCCGACGCTGGACATCTGATGGTGGTTACAGGAGGACAAAAATGTAAAGCTATTTCTGATTTGAAGAAAAAAATTGCGCGATCGCGTAATGCTGAAAACCAGCAAAATTGAAACGTTCTCCGCCAACTGTGGAACAGAACGAGTCAATCCTGTTAACACGATGCATAACTGGTAGGTTTTTAGGCTAGATTCGCTTCGAAAAGTTGCAGATAATCTGATGGTGTTAGACTGCAAGTGTAACTTTTCTGACTTGCATTCCACTCAACACATTTTTGACTTGGTGGACATGTACTCGATTAATTGACTCGATTAAATTGAACTGATGTATTTGATATAAATTTGTATTAATCCTGAAAAATTATAAAATCATACTTCATTCATTCGCGCATTAGTCTTGGCAGCGTTCACCGGACGAAGTAAACATCAAACTACTTGGACCATAACGTCAGAGCGAGTAGCAGAGGAAACTATCACCGTCACGTGACACAAATCGGCCAATCAGAAGCGATGACGCCGGATGTGAAATTCCTGCTATCTTACGGTGGTAATAATCGGACAAAGTCTGAATAATCTGAGAAAGAAACTGGAATTGGTTCATTATTTGTATGAATGCGAGTTTTTTGGTCGACTTCGGTAAATTTCGCGTTGCCTCACAGTGATGATTGTATACGAAGCTGTCGTCTGATAGGCGAAAGCGATCCGCGAAGCCAGCGAAGTTTCGACCATGATATGAAAGGACAAAATCGCGATAGGTCGTATCAGGGTCGATTAAAAACGCTAAAACGATTGTACTACACAATTGTAGGAAAATGGATGATAGTTCATGAAATGTGAGTGGTCTTGTACATTTTAGGATACTCAAGGTCTATTTCAGGTAAGTTTATTATCGATTCACTGTCACTAGGCCACACGAACAGAACTTGGTAGTACATGTACTATTGAGTGAGGAGAAGAAGAATTCGTGGTGACCTAATATAGGCTTACAAATTGTACAATGATCTCATAGACGTGGAGTGGAGCGACTTCTTTAAGTCACCAAGTTGTGCCAGTACGAGAAATGCAGACAAAAAGTATTTGTTCAACGTAGACGTTCAACGTACGGGGAGGGGCCGCTATTGCGGAGGGCCGCTATTGCGGAGGGCCGCTTTTGCGGGATTTTTTCAACAAAAGTTCCTCAGGCAATTTTGATTCTTTTGTCCTAAAACGCATAAAAAACCATTATATTTTTGTTACTTTTTTAACTTTTTTTTTCTATTGCGGGGGGCCGCTATTGCGGGATTTTTTCAACAAAAGTTCCTCAGGCAATTTTGATTCTTTTGTCCTACAACGCATAAAAAACCATAAAATGTATGTTACTTTTTGTTTCAACTTAGATAAATTTTCGGGTTTTTTTCTATTGCGGGGGGCCGCGACTGCGGGATTTTTTTTAAAGAAAAAACCCGAACATTTTTCTAAGTTGAAAAAAAAGTAACATACATTTTACTTTTTTTTATGCGTTTTAGGACAAAAGAATCAAAATTGCCTGAGGAACTTTTGTTGACAAAATCCCGCAATAGCGGCCCCCCGCAATAGAAAAAAAAAGTTCAAAATAAAAAGTAACAAAAAAATATGGTTTTTTATGCGTTTTAGGACAAAAGAATCAAAATTGCCTGAGGAACTTTTGTTGAAAAAATCCCGCAATAGCGGCCCCCCGCAATAGAAAAAAAAGTAACAAAAGTAACAAAAATATTATGGTTTTTTATGCGTTTTAGGACAAAAGAATCAAAATTGCCTGAGGAACTTTTGTTGAAAAAATCTCGCAATAGCGGCCCTCCGCAATAGCGGCCCTCCGCAATAGAGAGCCGACCCCCAACATACGAAGGACTCGATTTCGATCTAAAACTGTGTAAAAGGTTACCCATAATTTCTGCTGTTACGTCAATTGAAATGTAGAGACAGAGAGTCGACACACAGATATAATTCTTTCTCCTTTACCAGTGTTCTCAAATTCAGTGTTCATCATTAAACAGCTTCAAAAACAGAATTGACACGATGTTCAAAGACTACATGTACTGTGATGATGTTGGCCACCCGCTGTTGCCACGTATACCACTCTCTGCCACTCATAAGCCACCGGAAGAAAAGTATAGAGAATAGGCACGATCTTTTAAGATCGTTAGAACTAGGGTAGTAAAAAGTGAGAGTAGCCATAAGTACTGATCAAAAGATCAGATAAAGGCCTCGCGGCCTAAGACATCTGAGGACATATCTATCTATCTAATTTCATTCTTTGTCCTCGCAAATGACGTCACGTTATTGATGACGTCGCACATGTTGGAATTTCGCCATTCCATCAAATTGCCTACCTCCCCAGGTGTTTCGAAATTCTTCTCCTGGCATATAGGATCGAAATTGTACTTGCAAATGACGTAACGTTATTAATGACGTCAAATTTGGCTATTCCGTCAATTGTCATTTCAATCATTTTTAGACCGGTAATTTCAAACGGCCGAAACTTGGTCTGGGATGTGACATGCGTGGATTCTTTCGCCCCCAGTAACATCATTTCCAGCGCCCTGCAACCGTCATCTGCAGCAGAGGCAGCGGAAGGGGCGAAGAGGACAAAATACCACATCCTGACCAAACGACACCGCTTTGAGCCCCTCGCCTTCGAGACCACCGGAGTCTTCGGACCTTCAACACTCAAGACCATCGAGGAAATTGGACGAAGACTGAAGGGGGAGACGGGCGAGCCACGGGAGACCATGTGGCTCAAACAACGAATCGGGATGGCTATCCTCCGAGGCAATGCCTTCTGTGTCCTTGCCTCATCCAGATCACGAGATGACTGCGGAGAGAGACTGCGGGTTCCACAGGCCTAGGGCCAGTGACCACCGCACTTTTCACAGTGTAACTGCTCCACACTGTTCGTGTTTATTTATTCGGTCATCTGCAACACGACGGCTGCCCTGTGATCCCAGAACTCTTTGACAGAACCCTTTCTAGCGTTCCTTTCGCCATTCGACTGCTGCTCAAATTTTCGATTGTACGCGTTTCGACTGCCGCTCAAACTTTGATTGTACGCGTTTCGGTGTTAGAACTCTTTCTAGCGTCCCTTTCGCATTTCGACTGCTGCTCAAACCTTTTATTGTACGCGTTTCGGTGCTATTTTGAATAAAGAAATGGTATGATTTTAAAAAAAAAAATCAAAAAAAAAAATTTCGAGAATACGACCTTAAAAAACCACTTTCTCTTCAAGCCTTGATTCTGAAAATTTGATACATTCAATCGGACCTAACTTCCAGTTAGTGTGCAAAATCTCAAGGAAATCCGTCCAGTAGTTTTTGAGATATAAGCCGTGGAGTCGGGACAGACAGACAGACAGACAGATAAAGTCTGTAGGACCTCCAGTAAACCTGGAGGGATAAAGTCTGTAGGACCTCCAGTAAACCTGGAGGGATAATATCGGGTCTAGGATGCGATTTCCCACCATGGAGTGCTTTTCTCGTCTTGTTTGTGGGGAACTGGTTTGTTTGTTGGGGAGTTGAATATCGAAAGGGATACCAAGAACATCATGAGCACGATGTCACGGGGAAAGTTGGAAAGACATGCATCAGCACATTCAATTTCTATATGAATTCATGTGGCCTATGGATATTGTTGTCGATTTTTTACCACACGGGTGCCATGGTAACCGGTTTCATTTTCCGGCCGATGCCCTCATATGTTGTTTTTTAATCTCCCAGTTCCCATTTAGGTTTTTTACCAGACACAAATAAATGTTGTGCCATCTCAAGATAACGTGCTACGTGTGAGGAGGCCTTTAGATGGTGATTCCCTCCCATTCTCCAAAAGCAACCATTTTGAGTCTACACTCGTAGCACCTCCGCGGCGAGCTATCGAGCGCTCGATGGTGCTTAAGGCCTACGCACACGAGGCAACCAAAGTCTCTTGCCACGTTGCTTGCGGCCGGTTGCTGGCCATGTGGAAGGCAATGCTGGAGACTGAGCTCGCACACGCTTCCACTGTGACCTTTCACCTCTCGCCACGTTGTATTTATGGAAGCGTGTGACGAAACGACTTTTCCTCCCCCTCTCTTTATTATTGTTTTGCTGCCAAAGCCGTAGCGTGAAGTGTATCATCTGCCAAAGCCGGTGTAGGGTCAGAAATGACGCCCTGTTATATTGTGGTTTTGAGTGGTTAATTTGGACTTAACTGTTTCTCCACTGGTGATGTCACTTCGGCCAATCTACTGACAATATTCCAGAGGACTGACCAATGGTGGTGGCCAGTTAGAATGATCAATCAGAACTGTACTCATCAGTATAATATATACTGCCGATCACTGATTGGTTGACAATGCGAAATCGTGACTCAAGACCATCCACTGTGCAGTGATTGGACGGGAGAGACTCAGTGATTTCCAGAAAGGTATTTAAACCTGTGTTTGGGTCACTCGTGGCGCCCGATAAGGTTATTTTTCAGAGAACAGATCCAAGTAGATACTGGCGCCCTGTTCGGGATGAGTGATAGGATTTTCATGGCCACGGCCATTGATGAGCAGAGAAGTGAAGAGAGGAAGAAAAGGAACTATCCGGACTTCAGTCGGATGGACAGCGAATACAGCCCACCGCCAGCCCTACCGGACTTGCTTCGGTCCGCCCCACATGCCTGCTGAACGACGAGAAGAAAGACAGCCCACCGCCCGCTCTACAGGAATGACCTCAGTCCGACCTTCCCCCATGCCAGCTAAAAGACGAGGCGAGAGAAAGAAAGAACCATGAGGGACAAGTCTTCTCCATTTTGAAAACGTCACATTTCCAAGTAAGCCCGTCCCTTGATAGTAGCTTGAAGTCTACCCAAGCTGTCTCGCCTGTTAGGAAAACCGAAACGCCATATTTCGTCGTGAGTGTGAAAATCACCCTAGGCCACGTGCTTTGAATGCACCGTGTGCTTCTTCCCCCTTCCCCTCACCCCTTCCCTGCCTCTGTGGCACGCGTTGAGCGTGGAGGCCGCGTCGGCACGTGAACCTCTCGAAGTTTCGTCGTGAAAGATAAGTACCTTGTTTTTACTCCCGGCTTTGGCAGAATTTATTTTTCCTTTATATTGTCATGCATAATTGATTGCTGTTTGCCTAACTTTGCATTGCTATGGTGGGTGGCGCTAGTCGCTGATTCCCCCCTCTTTTGAAGGTGATAATTATGAATTGATTAAAAAACCTTTTAAATTACAGCTGTGTTTCCATTCTCTTAATTCCAGACATATTACATCAGTAGTTTGATTAAGAGAATGAAGGTGCGTGAATCGTTTCTCTAAGATTCTACCCCTAGACATGAGTAACAAGCCAGAATTTAATTTAATTAAATGACTTAAATTAAATTGGAGAACGAGCACGTCACATTTTGGGGGCTCGTCTCGGGATCTTGTGAACGAAATGCAATAGTTAAAATTCTGAATCCATGTCTAACAGTCAGGTTTGGAGTGCCTGTGCCTTGAGCGAGTGATTGTTGTGACATGACCTGCCATTGTTTGATTCACCTTTTTGCTCTCATGCATTGCTGCCTTGTGTGACCTTGTTTAGTATTGATTTGACTATCGCTAGGAATTGAGTAGTTACTTGGTGTGGAAAGTTTGCCAGTTTTCTCTTTAGTGCTTGTGGAATTGATAATTCATAGTCATGGCGGAGAGAGGAGAATGGCCGACATTGTCGGAGATTTTGTCCTTAGATAAACAGGGTTTGGAAGTCATGATTGAGAAATATGGTCTGGATGTGGGAAAAGGAGCTTCAAAAGCTGTTATGCAGGAGGCTCTGAATGGTTTCATGGGAGAAAGGAGGGCTGAGAGTAAGCCGAAAGTGGTTGTGCCTGAGCAACGGGGAGAGAGGGAGGGAGAGAGATTGGCTTGCTGGAGATCGTGCAGTTAGTGCTGTTTGGATTCTTGCTGATTCATTAGTGTTTGTGAAGCTAGCGAAACTTTACAATGGTGGACGTTGCAGTATTGCCGACGGTTGAGTTGATCTGCTTGTTGAAAAGGGCAAGTTTGAAGTTTGTGATAGAGGGGTTTGGTTTGAGTGCAAGCGAGGGGGCTACTGAAGGCGAATTGCGAGAGATTTTGTTCAAGTTCAGAAGAACAGTAATAAAGGAGAAGTGGGAAGCGGAGCAGAGGGAGAAAGATAAAGAGCAGGAGGAGGAGAAGCAGAAGCAGCATAAGTTGACATTACAACGATGGAAGGCAGAGGCGGAGGAGAGACAGAAGCAGCATGAGATTGAGATGAGACGATTAAATTTGGAGTGGGAAAGAGAGAAGCGGGAGGCTACAGAGAAGTTGGAGAAAGAAAAGATAGAGGCGGCAGAGAGAGCCAGGGAATCGGCCGAGAAGTTGAAAAGAGAGTGGTCGGAGATAGAGGAGAGCAAGAGGGAGATTGCAGAGAGTTCGAGAGGGAGGAGAGAGACAGAGAGTGGAGAGATGGGGAGGAAGAGGAGATATTGGCCAAATTGATGGAAGAACAGAGGGAGGAGATGCTGAGAGAAGAGAGGCGGATGCTGAGAGAGAGGAGGATAGAGAGAGGGAGAGAGAGATCACATGCCACAGGTGTTTTGAGATAGGACACAGGAGACTTGATTGTCCAGTCCGAGGTGGCGGATGGAGGGAAGATCGAGGTGTGAACCGATCTTTTAGAAAAGTCATGTGCTTTAGATGTAAGAGAATGGGACACGTAGCGCGTGACTGTCAGATGAGGATAGCCACTGATATGAAAGCTCGTGTGGTCGCTGTGGGAAATCGTGGCATGGTGCCAAAGAAGAGTGGACGGGTGTGTGAGGTTGTGGATGGGGCGAGGATGGAGACACATGAGTCTGGTGTGGCTAGCCAGCCGGCCCGTCCGGTGAAGGGAAGTGTTGCAAAGCGCGCTAATCCCTATGAGACTCGTGGAAAATTGCGTGTGGGGAGGCAGGAGGTGCCTGTCACTGTGCTCCGTAGTACAGTCTCAGAGATTACATTGGTGCGGTCTGCTGTTCTTGCAGACTGGGAAGGGTCAGACACTGGGAAGAGAATTCTGGGGACATGTTTTGGTAGTGGAATTGTGTTGTCATACGTTGATGATAGAAGTTTTTCTATTCCCCTACATGAGGTAAGACTGAGCACGGAAGAGTATTGTGGTCACGCAGTAGTTGGCGTGTTGAAACAGATGGCTCCCTCATGGGTGGATGTGATATTGGGAAATGATTTGGCAGGTCGGAAGGTGAATGTCAGTACGGAAGAGACTGCACTTGCCCTGAGTGAGATGAGTGAGCCTGTGTCGCTCCAAGACCTCCAGAGGGAGGAGATTGTTGCTTCTGAGGAGATTGTTGCTTCTGAGGAGATGGTTGCTACTGAGGAGAGTCAGTGTGAGAAGGGGAATGGAATTCTCCCTTGTGAGCCTGTAGTGCTCGGAGTCCTGAGTGAGGAGAGGGAGTTAGAAGAGAGTGGTGAATCTCCAGGATGTTTCCTGAGAGGGGTGTCTGCGCTTGAAGGCCAGCCCCGGGATGTCTCTGTGTCAGAGAGGTGTGGAGTGTGCCCACTGGGAGAAGTGGAGGTCAAGAGTGGAGACGGGGCGGGTGAGACGCCTGGTTTGTATTCGTCAGCTCAAGCTGATGGTGGTGTGAGTGGAGACGTGGCGGGTGAGACGCCTGGTCTGTATTCATCAGCTCCTGCTGATGGAGGTGTTTGCGTGGTGCCTTGTGAGGAGCAAGCAGAAGTAGTCTTGTCAGTAGACTGTGAGATGTATGCTTGTCGCTCGTTGGAGAGATTGGAGGGAGAGGGCAAGTGTGTGAAGGAAGAAGAGATGGAAGTAGAGCCTGAGTCTTATGGGAAGACTGGTGTGGAGTTGACTGACTTGGAAGAGGAAGGATGGAGATGAGAGCAATTGTGTGTGCTGATGAGAGTCTCAGAGAGGCGAGACAGAGAGAGAGAAAATGGTTTGACTGGAGGAAGAGGAAGAAAGGCTGAACTTCGAGAGAGGAATGAATGGGTGTGGGAGTGAGAAAGAGTGTGTTGTCGTTTTGCAAGTGGTTTGCGAGAAACTGCTAGTATTTTCACTGAGCGGTTGACATAGATAGACACTCGTATTGCTCAATTAATACACAGCAATTCCTGATCATAGTTTAAACACCCCGTTCTTAACGGTATTGTTGTTGTAAACATGGTTGTAGGATAGCAGTAAGTTTGATAGATTAGTCATCTGGTTTGATTAACAGTCTAGTGACTTGTGTAGATGATTTGTTGTTATTGAGTGGCTTCCGAGTTCGTTTTCCTTAACACAGTGAAGTTTATCTTCAGTGAAATAGTGTTGGGACGGAACCACATTTTCTCCATAAGTTCGTTGGTTGAAAGTTAGCAGATGTGTTTGTCTAGGCAGCACTGATAGTTTCTAGTCAGGCTGTTTATTGGAGTGACATTCGTTGTCAAGCACCCGCGTGAGGAGTGTGATGCGTGGAGAGTGAGCAGAGTGGACCTGTAGGAAGAGAGAGAGATTGTGTTGCCAGTGTGCGTGTTAACGCGGAGAAGTTTTTTATAGCCAGTGTGAGAGTTTGGTGGGCCGGTGTGATGGTCAGGTGGTTGGCTAGTGCCTCTGATTTTGAGGTTGTGGCTTGAATGGACAGTACTGCGTTATGCACTGATACGTGTTGCAGATGCTTATTGTTCCACTATGCTGTGAGAGGTCTGGATGGTGTTAAAGAAGTACAGCGAGAAACAGTGTTTAGTCTGTCGTGCTGTGTGGTTGGTGAAATTTGCATAGCTCGTGCGAGTGGGTGGGCTGAACGGAGTCCAGAGTGGATCGGTTCAGTGTTTGCACGTAGTGTGTTGAATCCCTGTGTCACTAGCAAGGATTATCTATTTTGAGGAGTGAGTTATTGTTATTGGTGATTGCAGTCTGCTAGGAGAGCGACTCAATGATTATGATGTTTGGTGATTGTAGTCTGCTAGAGAAGCGACTCAATGGTGTTGTGGTGTTTGGAGAATATAGTTGCAGTGTAGTAATGCATTATATCGTCTCATGGCTGAGACCAGTGTAAGGGAGGAGATAGAAGGAAGTTGTTGTCTCTTCTTGTGTTGGCGGTGAAGTTTGTGTTCTTGCCATTTTTTGAGTAGAGACACATTAGTTATTCCTTGGTGTGTTAGTTCCTTACCCCTGTGGGTTCGGGGATAAAGAATTGGCCCACCGCGTATTCCTGCGCGTTTCGTAAAAGGCGAATAATGTAAAGTTTCAAGGTTTGGGTGGAGTCTGTTGTTTAGCTCCTTATGAGGAGACAAAGTAGTTCTTAGGTTTCCAGACTTCATGGGTTTGATTGAATGTCACCATGGATAGTGAAGTTTTATTGGCCTAGACCTGGGTGGTGGTCGGGTTGACGGAATGTCAGGCATTATTGAATGAGGCTGGTGTAGTCCTCACCGCCTGTTTCTGTACCGATTGGCCTAATAGTAAAATAGACTACATAACCTGGGGCCCCTTTTGTTTGAGAGAGATTGTCTTGTTTAAGAGGTTTGGGTTTCAGCCATTGTGGATGTGATGGATTTTAGTTTATTTATCCTGGAGCGTTCCAGTGACTGATGTGTTTATTGGGAAGATTGTGGTGTTTGTGCTTAGACATTTCTGTTTAAGAGTTACTGGGGTTTGTCCCTTTTTGAATGTGTTTGATGCAGGTACGAAGACTTCGTGCCGTAAGCCACTATGACTTGTGTGCACTCCTAAGGGAGGCTGAGGAATGATTATATCCGTGGTTGTGATGTATTCATTGATTATATGATTGTTTGTGAAAAATTTCATTCCATAAAATTTTTCTCATTGAGGGAGGGAGGCATGTGACGAAACAACTTTTCCTCCCCCTCTCTTTATTATTGTTTTGCTGCCAAAGCCGTAGCGTGAAGTGTATCGTCTGCCAAAGCCGGTGTAGGGTCAGAAATGACGCCCTGTTATATTGTGGTTTTGAGTGGTTAATTTGGACTTAACTGTTTCTCCACTGGTGATATCACTTCGGCCAATCTACTGACAATATTCCAGAGGACTGACCAATGGTGGTGGCCAGTTAGAATGATCAATCAGAACTGTACTCATCAGTTAATATATATACTGCCGATCACTGATTGGTTGACAATGCGAAATCGTGACTCAAGACCATCCACTGTGCAGTGATTGGACGGGAGAGACTCAGTGATTTCCAGAAAGGTATTTAAACCTGTGTTTGGGTCACTCGTGGCGCCCGATAAGGTTATTTTTCAGAGAACAGATCCAAGTAGATACTGGCGCCCTGTTCGGGATGAGTGATAGGATTTTCATGGCCACGGCCATTGTTGAGCAGAGAAGTGAAGAGAGGAAGAAAAGGAACTATCCGGACTTCAGTCGGATGGACAGCGAATACAGCCCACCGCCAGCCCTACCGGAATGGCTTCGGTCCGCCCCACATGCTTGCTGAACGATGAGAAGAAAGACAGCCCACCGCCCGCTCTACAGGAATGACCTCAGTCCGACCTCCCCCATGCCAGCTAAAAGACGAGACGAGAGAAAGAAAGAACCACGAGGGACCAGTCTTCTCCATTTTGAAAACGTCCCCAAGTAAGACCGTCCCGTGATAGTAGCTTGAAGTCTACCCAAGCTGTCTCGCCTGTTAGGAAAACCGAAACGCCATATTTCGTCGTGAGGGTGAAAATCACCCTAGGCCACGTGCTTTGAATGCACCGTGTGCTTCTTCCCCTTCCCCTCACCCCTTCCCTGCCTCTGTGGCACGCGTTGAGCGTGGAGGCCGCGTCGGCACGTGAACCTCTCGAAGTTTTGTCGTGAAAGATAAGTACCTTGTTTTCTACCCCTCAGGCTTGGCAGAATTTATTTTCCCTGTGCATTGTCATGAATAATTGATTGCTCTTGCCTAACTTTGCATTGCTATGGTTTGTAGCGCTTGTCGCTGATTCCTCTGTTGAAGGAGATAATTCTGACTTGATTAAAAAACCATTTAAATTACAGTTGTGTTTCCATTTCCTTAATTCCAGACATATTACATCAGTAGTTTGATTAAGAGAATGAAGGTGCGTGAATCGTTTCTCTAAGATTCTACCCCTAGACATGAGTAACAAGCCAGAATTTAATTTAATTAAATGACTTAAATTAAATTGGAGAACGAGCACGTCACAAAGCGTATTAATTATCGCGCTTGCACTCAAGACGCTCTGCATCTCTCCCCCGAAGGCTTGCCCTAGCATGACTGACACTTAGAGTGACGATGGCGACAGTACTTCGTCATCTAAGCAAAGTAAAAAGAAAAAAAGATCGTGTTGGTCTCGTGAATGGTTGACAAAACGACCAAGGCATGGTGCCTACCCATGTCTGCTACAAGAGCTCCTCAACGAGGATCTCAAGGCAACAAGAACTTTCCTTTGAATGAGCCATGAACATTTTCAGGAATTGTTGCAGCTGGTTGGGCCTCAATTAATTAATGAATTTAATCTGAACAGTATTTTCATAACACAGATGCAATTTAAATGTATCGTATTCGTGGTATCAGACAACACTAGCTTTGTACACAATGTCAACAGCGATGCTTCGGCGTGAAGGTGCATTGACCCGCATTTCCATTTTTAAAATGTAGCAGCTTTCACGACCTATTGATGCATTCAACATACAGCTTTGATAAATTAATGCTGTTCATAGCTTACATTTTCTTTGGATGGGGTTTCTAGTATCCTGAAATACAGCGTTTTCTGTGCGAAGCGAAGACATCTCCGCCATTTACTTTTGCGAACAGTCGCAAGAACGCGAGAACGAGGCTCTAAAGTCGCCCGGTGATTGGTGGATTCACAGAGAGTTGCTGGAGTGGCACGCCACTGCCCCCAAAACTAGAACAGGTTGAAACACGAGCAACTCAGTTGCTGGTTGCGTGGAAAGTTGCTTGGAATGCCAGTTGCTTTCAACCGACATCGCACACGAAGCAATGTATGGCAAGCAATCGAGTTGCCGGAGTGGAGTTGCCTCGTGTGCGAAGGCCTTTAGCCTATCACGCCGTTCAAAATTGAGCACCCGAGTGCTATCGAGCACTAAGCATATTGAACGGCCTACTGATCGATTTCGTGGGCTGATGAGGCACCATACAACTGCGTGAACTTTGCAGTTGGTCTATTATTAGTATTAAACACAGTATACTGAGATACATGTATGTAGGGATTTGTGTATTCTACTTAAATATGAAAATTAAACTCAATTTACTTTTCTCTTATTCTCTTCTGCAAGTCAATTATTATGTCGCTTTTCATTTTTCTAAAGTAAATAAAATTTCAACCTGTATTCCATCCACACTTACAAAAGGGGGGTTGGGTGGGGGGTGGGGGGGATCCATATTTTGGACAATAAAGTATCGTGATACATTGTGAAAAGTTGCCAAGTCGTACGAATCTTATTCTTAACTTTATCTCGTAAGGTAAAGGTGGGTCTCAGTGGCCAAGTGTGTGCGGCGTTCAAAGCTGCGTGGATCTTAGAGTTGCATCCTTGAGCAAGGTGCTTACATCACTTTCCTTCTCTCCGCCCAGGAGTAAAACGGGTACCTGTGAGGGCTGAACTTGAAAATTGTGAAAGCTAACTTTGGCGCGTTTCATCATCAGCTGGTTGCATGCTCCTCCGGGAGTTGAGATGGAGTGATGAAAAGAGGGAGTTGAGATGGTGTTGTGATGAAAAGAGGGAGTTGAGATGGTGTTGGAGTGATGAAAAGAGGGAGTTGAGATGGTGTTGTTGTGATGAAAAGAGGGCGTTGAGATGGTGTTGAGTGATAAAAAGAGGGCGTTGAGATGGTGTTGGAGTGATGAAAAGAGGGAGTTGAAATGATGTTGGAGTGATGAAAAGAGGGAGTTGAAATGGTGTTGGAGTGATGAAAAGAGGGAGTTGAAATGGTGTTGGAGTGATGAAAAGAGGGCGTTGAAATGGTGTTGGAGTGATGAAAAGAGGGAGTTGAAATGGTGTTGGAGTGATGAAAAGAGAGAGTTGAAATGGTGTTGGAGTGATGAAAGAAGAGAGTTGAAATGGTGTTGGAGTGATGAAAAGAGGGAGTTGAAATGGTGTTGAGTGATGAAAAGAGCAGACCAATGAACGGGGGTAAAGGTGTGTGGTTTCAGCACCCACGAATGGAAGAAAAGTTGCAAAAATTAGCACCTTTACCATCTCGTAAGTAAACTAAACATGCAGTTCAAGACTTCAGCATGATTAAAGCCAGACTTTACTACATGAAATTGACATCAGGACAGATCTGGACAGTTAAAAGATTAAACCTGAGTGAGAAAAATATTAAATTTATGCTTTCAAAAACTCATGTCATATTCTCATGATACCTAGATGGTGAATTTGTAAAATAAATGCAAATGATATAAATCTCAACGAGCCTTGGATAATCGACCATGTTGCCTCGAATTTTAAGAATATTATACATTCAACGATCAGTTACAATGCTGGAAGAAAGATTTATAAATAGATAAATAAATAAACGAACGAACGAACAAACAAACAAACCAGTCACATGAATCTGACTACTGTTCAGCAGGTATGATGCCATTGAACTGACGAATTCACGATGTTAAAAAAAATCACACTAGTTCTCATAAAAGCTAGTAAAGTTTGTGTCTATCTAGATAACAATGAAAATTGCATGTGATGATAATTTTTACCCGCGAAATATTCCCCTTTGTTCGCGGATATTATCGTGTATTAAAAAACAAACAAACAAAAACCCTGCTACCTATGTGAATCACATAAAAGTACAAACTTGTTTGTTTAAATCACAAGAAGGCATAACTGCTGCAAACAATTTATACAATGAATAACCGAATAGGTAAAACTGTTCTGAGTCGTTGGCCGTAGCTCTCGAGATCAGAAGGCTTCAATCACTATCCAAAGCAGGTGCTTTTTGTTGTTTACATTCATTTACATCCATGTCCAAATTTTCATTTTGGATCGCCGACTCTTGATCGCCTCAGGACCCGCACCGTCTTCTTGCCAGACTGGAATGTCGAAGCTGCAGCTCCTTCTCCAGGCTCCCGCATCAGCTTGGAAGGTTGATCACGACTCTGCCATTTGTGTCATTCAGCCTCGCCCCATAATTTAGGCATTCGGTAGCTACCATCGACATACCGACCCACAAGTGCAGCATAGCAATACTGGTATAATGATGACTTGTGCAAATGGGGCAGGACGACTGGTCAGTTTCATTTCATTCAGTGTTTGGGCCAGCGGCCATAGACTGCAAGTCAAATGTATCCACCCCTCATCTCACCTTCCGACCTCCACCATAAAGTTCAGCCACACCCATCGAGGTATGAATTACCCTTTGTTCCTTGTACAAACTCGAGGTGAGATGGGTGGTGGATGGGGGTGGCGGGGGATGAAGGGGGTATTATAGAAACTGCCTTATAGAAGTACTTAAGAAAATATTTAACTCTTCTTAGTCCAATGCAGACCACACACATATACTTCATGCGCTAAATCACTTTTTCTCCTAAGAGAACAGCTCATTTACTTGCTTGAAACTCTCAGGCGAGGGACGAATACAACCGAGTATGGTCACTTACCCAGTATGGGGGAGAGAAAGCATACTGTTACTCTACGTTTCCCACATGTCTGGATCAGTCGGCCTCACCAGGCACGTCCTTCATGGCCTTGCCTTTGGTCTCGGGCAGGAAGACCATGCAGATCAGAGCTGCCAGAGCGGCGCACGCCCCGTACAGCGAGACAGCCGCAGGAACGGACACCGCCAGCAGGACCTGGGCCACGAAGGGCGTCAGCAGGGCCCCTGCCATGGCCACGCTGCTGCAGAACCCCTGGCCCGAGGCTCGCACCGTCGTCGGGAAGACCTCCGCCGTGTAGAGCCCCGTCACCTTCGTGGCCCCTGTCATGAAGATTCGGGCCGCCATGAGCAGGAACATGAGCCATGCTCGCGTGACGCAGATGCTCAGCAGGAAGACAGCCACAGCGAAGAGTCCCAGTTGAAGGGCGAGGCTGTAGGTCCTTCCCAGCTTCTCCGCGGTCACCAGGCTGACGGCCACCCCGGGAATGTCGGCCAGCGCAATGAGTGCTATGTCCAAGTATTCTTTTCTCGTCAGCTCCTTGCAGGCTGCAAAACACGTGTCACCTCTGGCTGGAGTCTGGTCGTGGGAAGTGAAGCACCCTCGTGAATCCTGAAGAAGGCTTGTAGTCATCAAAACGATGCCAACGAGACCGAAGCCGCCCGCCACAAACCACACAGTACTTACAGCAAAAGTCAATCCCCGCAAATTAGTTGAAAATAGATCCGGCAGACCGCCATGCTCGTCAGCCTCGCCGCGTTTGGGGATCTGCAGCTGGTCACACGGCAATATCCGCCCGTTCGCAGCTGCCAATTTCTTCAGCGTAGTCAGAGCCAGGCGCTCCTTCCCGCTGACGAGATGGAAACGCGGACTCTCTGGTAACCATGCAGAAGAGAGCACGAAGCCCAGGACAGGCGTCGCCGTGAATGCCAGTAGATACCTCCAGCCCAGAGTGGGCACGACTAGGAGGGCCAGACAGACCACTAGAGAGCTACCAAAAGCCCACAGGGATGACAGCATTAGGATCACCATGGCCCTGTGATTCGTGGGCAAGAACTCTGAGTATATGGTGATTATCAGGGGAGCCCCGCCAATGCCAAAACCCACGAGCGCTCGAGTGATGAGGATCCATGTATAGTTGGGCGAGAAAACGCTGAGGAAGCTAAACCAGAGCGTGAAGCTCATGCTCAACACCAACGCTGTACGACGTCCGTGCGAGTCGGCCAAGCTTCCCCAGGCGACAGCGCCCACCAGGGCGCCACAGAAGACGGCCGTGGTGATGGCGGCCTCTTGCTCTGTGTTAAGATGCCACTGGCAACGCAAGATGGAAGACAAGACGGCAATCAGTCCCAGCTCCATGGAACCCGCCATTATGCCCAGGCCAAGCACCGCGCCCATCTTGAGTTGGAACCATCCCAGGCCGATGTCGTCCACTGCCTGCTGAAAAGTCCATGCAACCTCACCGCCATCGCCTGTCACCTGCTTCGTGGCTCCGTAAGAGTTTGTCTGGTCATTCGGCCTCTGCATGGCGTCTGTCTCTCTCATTTCAACGAGTCGCAGAGTTATCGCTGAGAACCACACGATCTGATTTGTGCATGAACTCGGTCCTAGATGTGAAGGTGCTTTCCTCGCTTCGCTCAGTAATGCTAGTGGAGTCAAGGGGTGGTTTTCAAAACACACTTCTGTCAACTACATTTCCTTTTTCACATTTTAGCACTGGAAAGGGATTCAATAGCTACACCAAAGCCTTGCAAAAGCCGAGCAATCATCCAGCATTTACCTGGAGAGTAAGAAGCAAAGTCTGCTGACAACCTGTCACACTGATCCAAACTATTGATTACCATAGCAAGGCAACAGCAACATGAAGTTCGTTGGCCAATCCCCTTCTTTCACTCTCCCCTTTTGCAACAGCTGGCACCAGCATGGTGCATATTGCCCCGTGTATGGGTTGACTGTTTCTGGCCTGGCCTCGCTGTCAAAGCTTCTTTTTTCTTCTTGACACGTGTATACGGCAGATTATTCTCCTGTGCCAGATGCCGACGGAGGGAAAAACTGCCAGTGGCCATTTTAATATCATGGGTTCCCCCATCCCCTCCCCATTGTCTCCTCTTCTACACACATGCACGCACACACACATGCACGCACACACACATGCACGCACACACACATGCACACACACACATACATACACACAC
>JAWQFJ010016399.1:75000-79525 GCA_034096865.1 Theodoxus fluviatilis | reverse complement strand
TTCCAACATTAGAAGTGCTTGTCTAGGTAATCTGTCCTGAGGCATTTTCTGTATTCTAAACCAGTACTTAATGGCTCTTATTGTGCTATTTACCATAAGTGGAAATCTTCCAGTTTCGCCATAAACCAAATTATTCGGCGTCTTTGAATGGACATTTAAGAAGCGCTTGCATGCAAACAGATGAGCCCTTTCAACACTGGATTGCTCTTTCAGGCCCCAGAGTTCAGATGCATACAGAAGAGAAGGCTGAACCTGCGCATCGAATAATTTGAAAAATATACCAGGCTTTCGGCTGTGCAATGCCCACATCATCTTGAGCAGAGATACGATCTTCTGCTTTGCTTTTGTCGCTGCGTTGTCAAGAGCTACGTTTTCTGATAACTTCGTAGTAAAGGTGTAGCCAAGATATTTAAGGGAGTTTACTACTTCAAGCTGAGTTCCCTGAAGGAACCATTTTTCTCCCCGGCCCAGAAAGCCTCCTCGACGAAAAACCATGACCTTCGTTTTTTCTGTGTTGATTCTCAGACCAACCTTTTGGGACGCGCAAGCAAGGTTGTTTATTTGGGTTTGCAAACCCACAGGAGAGGTGGATAGTAACGCTATGTCATCCGCATATATAAGGAAAAAGATCTCTCTCTGCCCTTTTTGCATCTGAACCCCATGTTTACCATGCTTTCGAACAAAATCAACGACGAAAGTGATAAGTAATGAAAATAAAACCGGGCTCTCTAAGGCGCCCTGTTTTGTTCCGGCAGGACAGTCAAAGAAATCTGACCTGCTACCATTCCACCGGACGCACGCCTGAACTTTATCGTACATTGCTTTCAGCATTTTAATCAGTTTTGTAGAAATACCCAATTTTGCTAACACCGTCCAGAGACTTTGGCGATTCACAGTATCGAAAGCTTTCAGATAATCAACGAATGCTACATACAGCTTTCCTCTTCTGCCACCGTATACAAACTTGGTTATCATGGCATGTAGTGTAAAAATATGATCAACAGTTGAGTGTTCTCTACGAAAACCAGCTTGTTCGACACATACTTTGCTGTTGTCTTCTACCCAGTTTTGCAGACGATTTGTCAATATTGACGAAAATAATTTACTAATGACACTAAGCAGTGATATACCTCTGTAATTTGAGGGATCTAGTGAATTTCCTCCTTTATGTATTGGGACAATAACCGATCGGCTCCACTCTTCCGGGAAAAGCTGTTTATCATAAATGATATTAAATAGTCTAGTGAAGAAAGGAACCAGCTGTTTTCTTCCTAGCTTGATGAGTTCACTGGGGATTTCGTCTAGACCTGGTGCTCTGCCATGACTTAATTTTGTCAGAGCTTGATCTACTTCATTAGTAGTGATGGTGGCATCTAAAGCATCGTCATATATGTCTGCGACACATTCATTGTCTGCAGGTGAATTGGTTACATGGACGATATTTTGATTAAACAGACTTTCGAAGTAAGATTTCCATTTGTCTATTTCTATATCTGGTAATTTCGCCCTTTTCCAAGATTTCTTGCGAATTACATGCCAGAATTTGTCAGAGTTGTAAAGATTTTTCAGGAGGTAAGTGCTTAGGTTCTTTTCATAGTCTTTTTTCTTCTGCCGAATCAGCTGTTTGTAGTTGTTCCTACAACGTACATAGGAATTTTTATCTGTTGTTGCTAGTGTTCTTTTGTAAGCAGCAAGCGCTCTCCTTGCCATCACTTTTGCGGACTTACAATCTTTGTCATACCATTCTGCCTGTTTTTGCGGAATTTGGTTGGATGATAGGAAGGTTCGCCGCATGCAGTCAGCAGCTTGACTTAGGGCAACCGTTAACATTTTTACCGACGAGTTCAAGCATACATCTAGACAAACATAAGCCTGACCAAGCAAATCACTGAATTTGGGAGACTGCATGTTTTTGAGAACCTCTTCAGTTTTGTCTGCATCCCATATCGTTCTCGATATCTCTTTTACCATCTTTTCTTGTGCACCTTTGGTAATTTTAGAGCCTACTTTTATTTCAAGCGGCATATGACTAGATTCGATCCTGGATCCTACAGTTACGGAAACATCGGTTTCAAAATTCGTGTTCATAATGAGACAATAGTCAACAACACTTTCGCCATGTTGTGAAACATAAGTAAACTTTCCTTCCCTATCGTCCTTATTGCTTCCATTCAGTATGCAGATATGGTAAATCTTGCACAAATCTATCAAAGTATTTCCAAACTTATTTCTAACATTGTCTTGCGAGTTTCGATAAGAAACGCTATCAGGGCAGTGACAATAATCATGTTCCCGACTATAATTGTCATCATCTTCAGTGTGTTGGTTCCAGTGACTGGTTCTTGCATTCAAATCACCACATATTACGATGTTTGCACGTGGGTGTGCTTCTTGAATGTCAAGCAATACTTCTTCTAGCAAGATCAAATTGCATTTTATATCCTTATCTTTATAATAATGAGAATCTACTGGTGGAATGTAGACAGAGACCAAAATTAATTCCCCTTGTGCAATGTCACCAAATTTAAGAGCAATCATATTGTCATAAACACAAGGCAACTGACACACGGTATTTGGGAATGACTTCTTGACAATGGTAACCACTCCCCCGGATCGCCTTCCTTGATTGGATAACTTGACTGCCGGGGAATGAAACACAAAATAGTCACTAAAGTAAATGTTAAAATCAAAGTCAGCTGAGGTGAAGGTCTCAACAAAACAACAAACGTCAAAGGAGAAAACGTGCTGCACAAAGCTGGGTTCACTAAGCTTCGAGGAAAGACCTTCTATGTTCCAACTTAGCAAATTTATGTTAAGTCCTAATGGGCAAAGCACAGTACCTGGAAATCTATCCGGTTGTGACCACCCTAAGGGCACTGGTAGTCCGTTAGGACAGAGGAGAGGGCGTCGGCCTGACCGTCAGGCCTGAGAGGAGGGGGTGGATGCTGGACCCTGTGGCCTCACTGCCTCAGAGTGACGCAGTCTTCCCCCCACACACTCTGACGGGGGTCGGAATTCTCAGGCACAACGTCTCCGCAGTTTCCATGAGGAGCTCAGTCAGATACTTTGGAAATGCTCTCTCCCCTGACTTCGTGATGGTGCAGTGCGGAACTTGAAGTGCTCTTCATGAGGACCTGAGATACTTCATGAGGAGCTCAGTCAGATACTTTGGAAAGCCTCGTCCCCTGACTTCGTGATGGGGCAGTGCGGAACTTGAAGTGCTCTCAATGAGGACCTGAGATACTTCATGAGGAGCTCAGTCAGATACTTTGGAAATGCACTCTCCCTCACTTCGTGATGGGGCAGTGCGGAACTTGAAGTGCTCTCTTTAGGGGTCATGGTCGCTGATTGGGTTTTGTCACGTGTTACATTGTTTATCGCCTGCACGTGTTCATCTGCTGTAACTGGACTCGGGATCGAGCTAGGTATGTTGCGGATTGCAGGCTGTATCTCAGTTCCAGGTGAACTTGACAGATGGTACTCGTCATTCTCGTCCGTAATGTCCCTCCTTTCCTCTATCACTGGGTCATGGATCTCTGCAGAGTAGTTTCCAGTGTCGTTCGGAGGTAGGCCGGGTTGGGCTAGTTGGTGTTGTATCCCCGCTCTGGACAGAGTAATCAGGTTGTTTGCGTTCGCCTTGTTCCTTCTCTTCTTGCTCTCTCTGGGGAAACGTGGCGGACGTGGATCTAACTGACCCATGTGCACGGAGGGTCCTTTGCCATGCAGTTCCACCATTCCATCAGGGGTAAGCTTTCCAGGGTACCTGATCTGCACAGTGTTTACAGCGGCGGCAGTGCGATGATCATACGTGGTTGGTACGTCAGTCGCTGTCCGTCGCGGAGCGTGTGATAAAAAGTTGGGCGCCTCGGTGTCTCGGTAGAGCAACCTGTTGTTTCTGAAGTACCCAATCCTTCCCTGGCTCCGAAGGTCTCGCAGTACTGCTGCCTGCCTAGTCGTCAGCTCGCCCGATATGTGCACTCCCCTGGATCTGAGACCCTCTCTGCCTCTCTGCAGGAGAGCAAGTTTGTCGGACCATGTAGCGAACGCTACTAGGACAGGGCGGGGAGGGCAGTGATTTTTATCGAAAAGACCCGAAAAGACCCGAAAAGACCCCAAAAGACACCGAAAAGACCCGAAAAGACACCCGAAAAGACCCCAAAAGACCCCAAAAGACCAGAAAAGATCCGAATAGACCCGAAAAGACACCCGCAAAGACCCAAAAAGAGGGCAGTGATTTTTATCGAAAAGACCCAAAAAGACGTTTTGGGTCTTTTCGGGTGTCTTTTGAGGTGTCTTTTTGGGTCTTCTCGGGTCTTTTCGGGTCTTCTCAGGTGATTCAGTGTTTTCTCGGGTCTTTGTGCGTCATTTTGGGTGTTTTCAGGTGTCTTTCCGGGTCTTTTCGGGTGTCTTTTCGTGTCTTTTCGATAAAAATCACTGCCGTTGATTTTTATCGAAAAGACCCGAAAAGACCCGAAAAGACACCCGAAAAGACCCGAAAAGACACCTGAAAAGACCCGAAAAGACC
>JAWQFJ010016399.1:50000-70000 GCA_034096865.1 Theodoxus fluviatilis | reverse complement strand
GAATAAGACATTAAACAAGGTTTGCAGATAGGGGACCAGTAGTGCAATGGACAACTTTAACATTTCTGCTAGTACTTTGTCTGGTCCACATGCTTTGTGTACCTTTAATTGGTCAATCGCTGATGTGATTTCATCTTCTCCTATCTCGCTATTCAAATCATTGTCTTCATTCACCTCCTCACAAAATGTTCCAGACTCGATCACTGATGCGCCCACTGATGCGGCTTCCTGGAAGATTTTCTTGAAATAATCTAACCAATCATTCTTTGAAATTTTAGGTGGTGTTACAAATCTCAAGTTTAATCTCTTTATGTGATTCCAGAATATTTGCGAGTTGTTGATATTAGTACAGAGAGTTGCTGACACAGTTCTGTGGTAGTTAAGTTTTTTCGTTTTTATAAGGACTTTGTATGCCTTCCTCTGTGTGAAATACTGTTCTTTGTCTTTCGTCAGCAGCGTCTTTTTAAAGATACGAAAACACTTTCTTACTTTCCTTCTCATATCATAGCATTCGCCATCATACCAAGAGAATTTCCTACGAGTACTACCACCACGCACAAAAGTTTTTTCCATACATTTACTGGATTCAATCATACACTGTGTCAGCTTATTTACTTCTTCGTCCACATCAATGTTAATGGTGTCATCATTCTCACATCCCCTTTCTCTATCTTTCAGCATAATCACAGTATTTTCTAGAGAAATTTGCAGGTCATTTCTGTAATGTTCCGTCAACGAATTATCCCAAATTATCTTACTTTCCTTTATGCCTCCTCCATTTCGCTTCATTGCTATACAGCTTTGAACAGTCAGTTTCATTGGCAAGTGGGAAGACAGTATGGAATGTACCATTCTCAGTTCTGAACATATATATGAAATATCCCTTGAAACAATGAAATAGTCAATTACGCTTCCTCCCTGTGGTGATAGATATGTGAACTCTCCCGATTCTGGATATTCCTCACTGCCATTCAAAACCGTCAACTCATATGATGCACACAAGGTTAAAAGTGATCTGCCATATTCATTTAGACAATTATCTCGCGAATTTCGTAATTCTATAACCGGCTCTGATCTGACATCATACATATTCCATTCAGCCGCTGTATTGTAATTTGCTGTTCTACTATTTAAATCCCCACAAAGAAAAATTTTACAATCACTATACTGGGAACAAATTTCATTCATGCATGTTTCTAATATTACTAACCCATCTGATTCTTCTACTGAGTCGTAATATGGTGAGTCCACAGGTGGGATGTACGCACAAAATAAAAGACAACTACATGGGGTTGCAAAAAGTGATTCCGTTAGCCTAAACACAAGAATGTTGTCATATCGGCATGGTATAAGTTCAAAGGAAGATGCGACTTCTTCCCTAACTAAACATAGTGCTCCACCTGATTTTTTCCAATACTTGACAATTTCTTTGCTGGCGAGATAAACACTTTAAAATTCGGAAATATGTTTTCCGGTGTATTCTCGATAAATGTCTCTGTGAGGCAGACAAAGTGACAACGCTCAACACAAGAAAAACATTCTGGAAAGTTCAATTTGGAAATGAGACCTTCGACATTCCAAGATAATAAAGTCATTTCAGAAAGCCGAGTTCTTACGTCGTCACCTTGCCTTCTGGTCATCGTCGGCGAATCCCATGTTGGTGAACTTCCCGATGCTTCCGGGCCAAGGCCACACCTTCAGGTCGCTCGAGCAGTAGCGCTGCGCGTAGCATGTGAAGTCTTTCTTGTCTTTTTTCCCCCCCAAAGCAAGTTTCTCGTTGCAAGGTTGAAGGTGGCCAAAATAACTCTGACCGTTCTCTGTACAGCGAACGATGTAAGGTGAGGTTTGAAATCTGTTGCGCTCCCCCTCTAGGGGGCCACATCGTACCCCCCGAACATTTACATAGGTAGTCTGGGACACTCTGTACAGCGAACGATGTAAGGTGAGGTTTGAAATCTGTTGCGCTCTCCCTCTAGGGGGCCACATCGTACCCCCCGAACATTTACATAGATAGTCTGGGACACTCTGTACAGCGAACGATGTAAGGTGAGGTTTGAAATCTGTTGCGCTCCCCCTCTAGGGGGCCACATCGTACCCCCCGAACATTTACATAGGTAGTCTGGGACACTCTGTACAGCGAACGATGTAAGGTGAGGTTTGAAATCTGTTGCGCTCCCCCTCTAGGGGCCCACATCGTACCCCCCGAACATTTACATAGATAGTCTGGGACACTCTGTGAAGCTGAGCATGTAAGCCGAGTTTCATCGCTGTAGGTTGTGTGGTGGAGTTTTATCATCACACACATCTACGCACGCACGCACACACACACACACATGCACACACAAACACACACACGCATGCACGCTTTACACACACACACGAATACACGTACGCGCACGCGCATGCACGCATTCCACAAATGCTCACATGCATGCACGCATTACAGACACACATATCCACACACACAAACACACACACTCACACACACACGCATACACGTATTACACACACATGCACACGCATGCACGCATTACACGCACACACACATGCATGCACGCATCACATACACACACACACACACACTCATGCACACACATGCGTGCGCGCGCGCACTCACGCACCCATGCACACACGCATTACAGACACACACATTACAGACACACACACGCATGCACGCATTATACTCTCTCTCTCTCTCTCTCTCTCTCTCTCTCTCTCTCTCTCTCTCTCTCTCTCTCCCTCCTAAAGATGTAGAGCGGCGTCAGTGAAGGCTGCTCTGTGTGTGTGTGTGTGTGTGTGTGTGTGTGTGTGTGTGTGTGTGTGTGTGTGTGTAGGAGGGGATGGGGGATGGGGGGTGGGGTGTTGAGCGAACGTACCGCATCTGACTGTCGGGTTACGTATTTTACACGTATATGATCATCAGCCTCACTGAATGAGTGACGGAGTTTTTCATGTGCTCCTTCTCCATTGCACGAACACTCCGCTTCTAGAAGGACAGCATCTTGGGATGAAATGAGGGTTTTTAATGAGGTGTTTGCAACTAGAGAGAGCTCCGAGAGCGCAAACCTCCACCGAGGAAGCCACACGATCTCTTCCATGGCCCGTATAATCAATTCAGGCAGGACGTTCTGCTAACCAGGCCTGACAGTTAGAAGTCTAGTTCATTTTAGTGGCTAAAAGCGATTTCTGCATGCCGAACACATACAATGACGTCATCACTAGTTTCATGTCATAAACTTCGTGATTTGCAAGTATATTAAAAAATGGTCGTAATTCAAAAAGGAGATAACAGATTACCTCCAAAATTTTAGGAATTGTTTTTTGGGTGAAACCCAGACTTTACACCAAGCTTCATCACAATTCGTTATGAACGTTTTGAACTAATTTGCTAACTATCTAACTAAGCTTAGACTCAGACTCAGACTCAGACGAAAACTTCAACTTCAACTAGAACTAGAACTTGAGCTTGAGCTTTAGTGTGAACTACAGCTTGACCTTCAACTTCAGCATGAACTGCACTGCACTGCACTGCACTGCCCTGCCCTACAACTAAACTACCGAAGCTAGATGTGACGAGATTCCCCCCCCTCCCCCCCCCCCCCCCCCCCCCCCCCCCCCCCCCCCCCCCCATTGTATCTACTAACCTGTGGTATGCAAATTAGTGTGGCTGCCAACCATTCCTAAAATAGTAACGCTAGAGTTGTGTTGTTGAGGGCTTGCCAACAAGGGTTTGCATTGTTGGTTTGAGGGTTGAATTCTGAATGGGCCTATCTTGTCTTTATACGCATTCGCTGGGAGAAGAATGACTTAAAACACCGTAACTTGCCTTGCGTTAGCTTTGAGGTATTTTGGAGAAACTTTGTGCTTGGTGACTAGCGTAGTCTAGAAAGATTGCTGGGCTGTGGGACGCTATCCATCTATCCAATCAATGCAAACATTAATGCAAATTAATTCAAAGCGGAGTAGAAGACAAGCGATTGGACCATGGGGTAGAGTGGGCGAGACCCGTGTTTTCGTTGGATGATAAACCCCTGGGTTATTGTAGGCAGTATAATAACGCCCCGCCCTGTGAGCAGCAGGCGCGCAATTCGATTTCCACACGAGTAAGCCACCACGTGAACTGAGCCAGCTTCGCCCTCGAACGCCGGCGCACAAATTCCACCACACCTTAGAGAATCGCCACATGCCCGTCTGCCCGTCTCTCTCTCCCTCCTGAAGTGTAAGGCGTCCCTCTCCTACACAGCGCGCGATACGACCTCCATACAAAGAAGCTTACACATGGGATTCTGCGCCAGTTTCTCTCCTTTCTGAAGCGAGCTTTTCTTCCACCTCCACTCAACAGCATAACCACGTGAGTGCAGAGCTAAGGAGCATGACTCCACATGGCAGCCAGACAACAAGACAGCAAGGAACAAGTTTCATCGATTTGAGCTCCTGTTTGTCCTGTGCTGCTACCCCCTCCCCACTCTTCCTCGTCTACATTGACTTGTGCCACTGCAACTATTGTCCCGAAGGAAGGAATTCCTTCGTGAAAGCGGACTACTGTGAAACTGAGTTGACCACTCCGTTTTTTCGTCAGAAACAACGTGTTTCATCGGACAGCCTACAAAGTCAGATAAGTACTTTTTTTAATGGTTGGCAAGCCCTAGCTATTATCTCTACATTACTAATTTTTAATTATCCATTTCTGAATTATTATCCAAACAAATTAAAGTGATTTAATTTTGACCTGTGTCCTCATTGTTCATTCCATCTTGTTCCATCGTTTTGATAGAATGACTTTGAGATAGTGTTGCCAGTTCGGCTCTGTGTGTGTGTGTGTGTGTGTGTGTGTGTGTGTGTGTGTGTGTGTGTGTGTGTGTGTGTGTGTGTGTGTGTGTGTGTGTGTGTTTTCCCCTAGGCGTATTATGTAAAGTAAACGAGCTAGCTGACTGTGTAACACTAGAGTACAACATAACCTCCTTGGCAGAGGCAATGAAGTCAGTAGCGATGTCTTTAGCCTGACGTCTAAGCGTCCACATTGATTGCCAGCAGTCTCTCTGGCTGCCTGAGGCCGCCCCTGGCTGAGCTACTGCAGCAGGCCCCAAAAGCCCGGAGCCAGGGCTTCCAATTGATGAGGTGGACATCCAGCGGATCTGGCCACAGTGTTACTCTGTACCTCGCTTGGGCCAAAACAAAAAAATAGTTGTGGTCACAGTAACATGACCAGAAAAAAGTGGGTAGGTCGGACTGCACTATAATTTGTATATATAAAAGAGGCCAGATTGAGCTTAAATCCCAATTTCTCTGTCCTATAAAAATGGACTTAAAAACCTGAAACAGTGAATTCTCCGACTGCTCATAAGATGAGAAATATGGGACAGCATACATTTCGTTGATTACCATTGCTTTCTTCCCCCTTTAAAAATGTTTTGTTTTTTGCGCACGATCAAAAAAAGTTTAGAGTCGGCAGAAAAAAAGGTCGGCCAGGTAATCATAATCACAACTATATTAATCTTTGGCCTTGGCGTTTAGCTCGTGCTTGGAACACGTTATGTAATCAACACACTGAGCTTGTATACATATATTTAAACGCGAAAAATGTACTGCGCCCTTAACTGATACATGTACTGCGCATGTGGTTGTAAAGCGCCACTGAATGTATGCAGTATGGAGTCTTTTCTAGAGAAGTGTACTGTGAATGCAGTTGTGTTGTTGTTCGTCCGTCGAGTCGACGAGGACCACTTTAATCATCCGGGAGGTTGCTGGGACTGGCTCTGTCTGTGCGTGCGCAGATGGCTGACGAGGCCGATCCTGGCACGGAAGGTTCGGGAACAGAAGGGACATTGGACGAGTGGGACGTCTCCAGGAGGGTTGACAGCACGGGCCTTTCGGGCTCGCCTCTTCTTTTCTGCGGTGATCCTCTTTGCCTCGCATGTCTTGGCACCTTTGTGGATGGAAGAGCGCCAGGTGGATCCATTGCAGCTCGTTCCCACGTGTCTGGATTGATGACAAAAGCTTTCATTGAGGCTTTCAGGGTGTCTTTGAAGAACTTCTATTGCCCACCATGGGACCGCTGGCCATGCTGGAGCTTGCCATAGAAGAGTCTCTTTGGCAGTCTCTCGTCTGGCATTCGGACTACGTGCCCTGCCCAGCGAAGCTGAGATTGCATCAGGAGGGTAAAGATGCTGGGGAGACCTGCTTTGGTCAGTACCACTGAGTCTGGAATTTTGTCCTGCCACTTTACTCCGAGGATCTTCCTGAGGCTTGTTGTGTGAAAGTGGTTCAATTTTCGTGCTTGGCGTTGGTACACAGTCCATGTTTCACATGCATATAGCAGTGTGGGGAGCACCACTGCCCTGTATATTTTCAGCTTGGTCTGAATGGTAATGCCTCTTCTGTTCCAGACATTTGGGTATAACCTGCCAAAAAACTGCCAAAATGCAGTTGTATAGCGCCACTGTCTGTATGCAGTATGGAATCTTTTCTAGAGAAGTGTACTGTGAATGCAGTTGTATAGCGCCATTGTCTGTATGCAGTATGGAGTCTTTTCTAGAGATGTGTACTGTGCATGCAATTCATGTGGTAGTGCGTGTATAGCTGCTGACCGTTTGGACTTGTCTTTTCAAAAGAGTGCAGTCTTTGTGATAGTCCTACTTGCAAAGTGTGACCATAAGAACAACTTTTGCTGCAGGCCTCCATGGGACAAGGACACGACCTTTACCACAGAGATGAGACCCTGCGCTTCTTGACTTGGTAGGACTTGGGGGTTCTGCATCTACTCCACAAAGGTTTCACTGCCCTGGCAGGAACTGAAGGTAAGCAAGCTCTTGTCTCTACAGTAGAGCAGAGCAGAGCAGGAGAGGGTTGAATAGAGTGTAGTAGGCCAGACTGAAGTGGAGTGCATTGGATAGGAGCAGACTAGAGATCTGTCTGTCTGTGTCTCGTGCTCCCTCTGTGTGTGTGTGTGTGTGTGTGTGTGTGTGTGTGTGTGTGTGTGAATGTGTGTTTCGCCACGGTTTATGGTTGTTTGCTTGTGTCTGCTGAGGATTACTGGTTTATAACCTAAATGACCAATTTCGAAGGAATTGCCAACATAAAAATGGCTACAAATAGACAGACAAGTGCATCTGTGACAGTACTGCACTTATCTCAGAATGTGATGTTGTTAGTTAGCGGTTCGGACTCGCAAGAAAATTATATCCAATCGATATACTGCACAGCTACTACTAAGCAAGCTGTGTACAGCCTTACACACACTCCCTCTCAAAACAAAATGAAATCCTGCAAAATTTACTGACCCGCACCTCCCTTACAAGCCCCCACAAGCTTGCGGCAAAAACAGATGAAATTCAATGCCAAATCAGTTACAAACACCATTTGACCTATCTCTACGCCACACTGGCTTGGTTTTCTGGTTACAGTTTTCGATTTCTGGTTACAGTTTTCGATTTCTGGTTACAGTTTTGGTTTTTGGTTACATGTATTGTTTTCTGGTGAGCGGTTTTGGTTTTATGGTTACAGTTTTTTTGTTTTTTGGTTACAGTTTTGGATTTTGGTTACATGTGTTGTTTTTCAGTTATGGTTTTTGTTTTCTGGTTACAGTTTTGGTTTTCTGGTGAGCAGTTTTGGTTTTCTGGATACATTTTTTTTTGGTTATTGGGGGTGGGGAAGGAGAGACACCCCCACACCCCCACACAGGTGTTTACCGGTGTTCCTTTGTCTTGCACTCCCAAAGCCGGCCAAAACACCTAAGTGTTTTTGTGTTTTCACAATGCTTTAAGCTGTATTAAGCGAGCTGCTTAATGAAAGGTAATTTTCCTGTGAGTTTCTTCCTTACAGATAAAAAAGATTGAAAGATTTGACCCAGGATTTGACCTTGGACAGAGAGCAGAATTTTTGGGGTTAACAGACCGTGACTTCACAGGGGAAAGGGAGACAGCGAGTTTTGTTAGCAAGGCAGGCACACACACACACACACACACACACACACACACACACACACACACACACACACACACACACAGGTGCTTACCAGTGTTCCTTTGTCTTACACTCCCAAAGCCATCCAAACCACCTAAGTGTTTTTGTGTTTCCACAATGCTTTAAGCTGTATTAAGCGAGCTGCTTAATGAAAGGTCATTTCCCAGTGATTTTCTTCCTTACAGATAGAAAAGATTGAAAGATTTGACCTTCAACAGAGAGCAGAATACTAAATTCCTTGGACTGCAGGCGACGCGTAAAGTAGAACCCAAACACCGGCGGTAAATGAAAGTCACAGAATATTTGGGGTTAACAGACCGTGACTTCACCAGGTGGCAATCCCCCTGCCTTGAATGAATGAGGCTTAAGGAGAGGGCTGAAGGTTGACAGGTAATAAATCACCAGCTTGAATAGAAGCCTTCCACTGCAGTAGACCCCCCCTTGTAATGTTACTCCCCCCCCCCCCCCCTCCCCCTCCAAAGCCTGCAGGGCTCAACAGAGCAGCTTGACCATACCCAACCCCAGCCATGAATGAATAGGGTTGGGGGCCTACCATGGGTGACAACCTCCCAACCTGAGAAGCAGAATAGTCCGCAGCCGGCTCTCCGACTCTACAGAGGATGCCGTACTGCCTTGCAAGGCTGCCAGGTGTTCGACCTGCGCCATCCTCTGCACCGAGACCACTATAGTCAGAGACCACGTGACACACCAGGTAAGGGGCCAGTACTCGTGCTCCTCCAACCACGTGGTCTACCTCATCCGTTGTCGCAGAGGATGCAGGGACGCATGGTATGTCGGAGAAACTAGCCAACAGCTCCGCCAGCACATGAACAGCCATCGCACTACCATCAGAAACCGTTCCCCCCTGCCTGTGGCCGAACACTTCAGTCTCCCGAGCCACGCCATCTCTGACATGCTCGTCAGTGTGCTGAGAGGTGGACTGACGGACCTGCAGTGACGCAGAGTGGGTGAGCTCACACTCATCTCGAAATTCCGAACCCACGAGAACGGCCTCAATAGGGACATGGGACTCTTGAGTCACTACCGATGAAACTGTCCCTGCACACACTTTTAGTGCGTACCCTGTTGTGGCCACTCCCTCCCTGTGTTGTTTGTGCAAAACACTCCTTTTCGGCCTCCCTCACTGAACTTTCCTCACTGCCTCGCCGCCATGCACGTGATTCACCTGCCCCTGTCACACTACATATTTCTATTCCGTAGCCAGCCTTGTCACTTTGGCCTGATGAAGAAGCTACCGCTTCTAAATCTCACCGTGAAAAACCCAGAGAACCGCTGCACGCCCCTGCCAACCCGCTGCCTCTCCATCCCGTAGCGGGTACTTCCCGCATCGGCTGCAGAATAACCCCCAAACGGACCTTTTCAGGGCCCCGTCTGCTCAAGAAAGATACTTTGTCGGTTGCTTGTCTTCCATTCTTTTTCACTACAAGGCAAGATAAACATCCTGCTCATTTCTTTCTTTTGATGGTTGTGTCATACCCAAAGATCTATGAACTTTTTCATTGCATTTCTCAATCAATTCAGGCAATACGTCAAGATATTTATGTGTGTTGTTTGTTGTAAAGTATTTCCACATTTGTGTTTTTAACCATCCGAGTGCCATGAACCGATCTGGTTGGTTCAAGAATCATTGCCAGGTTGCTTGAATCGACCTGGTAGGTTCAGAATTTTGGTGGTTGATAAAGATATTGGGGTGTTCTTAAAACGACATAATATTCATTTTGGAAGAAAATAAACACATATTTGGACCCACAAAAGTGCTTGTTATCGTTTTCTCCCCCATTTCGCTCACGGAGGACAACATGTCAACAAAGATGGCGACGTGCGTTCACTTCCGCGAATGTGCAGAGCGTCAATTACAACGAAGCTCGTATGATTCAGAGATTTTCAAGAACAATCTAGTCAGAATATACGTTTGAAAGGGTGTCATAAACAATTTCAGCACAGTATGCGCTTGTTTTGAAAGAATTCTTCATAGAATTAGCGTACTGATTGCCATTGCACACATCGATGTTTATCTCAATGACGACGCATCTCATCATATGATGCGGTGAGGTGAGCAACGGTTGATGACGCATCTCATCATATGATGCGGTGCGTATGTAAATTTCTAGTGCGTGTTGTAAGGGGCTCTTAACCAGTCGAGGTAGTCTATTTCTCTAATAAGATAGTGAGGAACATTGTAGATCGTCTGTGTCTCTGAATTTGAAGAGGATAAGGCACTGCCAGACTTTGTTTACACATGTGGCAAGGGGCGATTTCAATGCTAAATCACAATGGTGTCGCGGCAGGACGATGAGGATGTTGTTGAAATCGTTATGAAAGAAGCATCAGATGAGAAGGACGATGTGATCCCTTTTTCCGAAGATGAAAAAGATGCCGTTTTAGAGGAGCAGATCATAGGTATAGTGCACGAACTGCTGACAGAAGAAGAGGAATCGGAAACTGATCCGTACACGCTGTCGGCTTTGAGTCGGCCTCACTCCAGTCGAACTAAATACAGGCACGCCAGACGGTACCCATCTTTGTTGCAATACTATCTTCAAAATAAAATTAACGAGAGAATGACATTGATCTACAAGGATAGAGGAGACAAAGAGCGTTCTAATGATGGCAACAGTTTTTCCATTGCTTGATTAGTATTTTTTCAGCAATTTCTGTAAAAATGCCCAGAAACATGCGTCTCCAGTCAACACGAGCTAAAAATAGTGCCGTCTTCAATGAGTTATGATCTAAACAGAGGAGACGAAGCACTACTTGTGATCTACGTAGCCAAACCTGTGGCAGCACAGTAATAATTCCTCTGAGACACAGGTTTTCATTGGCTGAGTAAGTGATCATGGAAAGAAGGCTCTAGAAATAGCGATCCAAGAGGGAAACATAATGCAGACCTGCCAACCCACCATCATGCCAAAGAGTAGCATCCAGAGCTATTTGGAGTAGCATTGAAGGAATAGGCGTAGCAGAGGTTGGGGGGGGGAAGAGATAAGGCTGTGAAGGTGGCGTGATAAGCTGAACCGGCGGCCTGAAAGCGGGGGGGGGGGGGGGGGAGAAGAGATAAGGCTGCGAAGGCGGCGTGATAAGCTGCACCGGCGCGGCCTGAAAGCGGGGGGGGGGGGGGGGGGGGGGAAGAAGAGATAAGGCTGCGAAGGCGGCGTGATAAGCTGCACCGGCGCGGCGTGAAAGCGGGGGGGGGGGGGTTGGTTTCTCCATCACGATCAAAGGTTCAAGCACACAGGAAAAGTGCAGTTATTATGGACAAGCGTAGCAGCGTAGCAAGCATGTCAAAAGCGTAACATGCTACGCCTAAAGCGTAGCATTTGGCAGGTCTGATAATGTAAACAAAGCATGCGCTCGACCGCCCACAATGGCGGATCAACCGAGTATGTCTGGCGAGAGTGAACGATTACGATGTATACAAAGTGCCTTTGAGGTTTTTGCTGCTGTAATAGATAGCAAAGATAATCCTGATGTCGAGATTGATAATAACGACAATGATTCAGACTTCAATCTCGGGAAGAAGGAAAGGATATGTGTTGTCTGCAGCCCATTCACCACAGAGAAATGCGGAGGAGATCGAGAACCTACTGTCCAGGATGTGGCGTGGGATGCGATTTGGCCTCTGAGCAAGGTTGGAGCACTACAGAAGAATTCCAAAGCGTGGCAGACGAGAGGGAGCTTGAGAGGAAGAGAAGGATGACTGAACAGTCTCTGTTGATAGTGGCATATCAGAATTGCCTTATTCTGACCTTGGCTTTTTGAACTCTGATGAACTCATTGCTGAGGCAAAGCTGCTCATTCCTGTCTTGATATTTTGCATGTTGAAGCTCACAGCAGGAAGGAAAATGACATTTAATCCTTTGATTTTTCACATTTGCATGCTTCTATAATAGTCTTAGAAGTTAGATTAGATGCTACAAAACTGTTTTAATGTATGGTTAGATCACTCCGCAATAACTGCTTTACCCTCATTGTATGTGTGATGCATTTCAATCTGGTTTTCTTTGAGAAAGGTTTGGAATGTTCTGTTTTAAAATTCAGTCCCTTGATCAACCCAGAGGAAGCCAGGCTTTCTTCTGGAACCATTTCAAAATGGTTTTAAGAGCTTGAACTATTTCAGTCCCTGTCTTGTGCTTGATTGCTACACTCCATGCATATTTGCTGAATACGTCAATAACATTTAACATAAATCTGAACCCCTTGTTTTGCTTGCTGAAGGCTTGCATGTCAACAAGATCTGCACTCCAAATATTGTCAATACCACTTGAAATAACTTGACGTTGAGGAAATTTTCTTCTGATTGGTTTATGTAGTTCCTTAGCTAATTCATGTGTCCATATCCTCAACGCCTTTTCCCGTTTCTCAGCCCAATCTTATGTTTCAAACTAATGAGTGGTCTGACTACTAAAGCCTTTGGGCAGCTTTTTCGCCCAAAGTCTTGCCAGTGTTTTGATAACTGCTGTATCATTTTTTCATCAGCCTGTTTTTTGTTTCCATAAGTGTATGCAAAGTCGTGCTCTTTACAGATTTCATCCAGTTCATTCACTGGAGGACCATTGTCTAATGGATTGCCAGACCCACAGTAGTTGTATCCTGGTAAAATTAATCCTTTCTTTGGTAACAGAAGTAACGCGGCTTGGTGAATGTCTATTGCGGCTCCTTCCTTTTGAGGCAAGAATTTAGTTTTTCTAGAATCACAGACAGAACACAGTGATCTAGCTATTTTCTTACCATTTTTGGTTGTTTCCAAAGTGACATTTTTAGAATCTGTAACTGCTTTACACTTCAGACAGTATAATTTCATATTTATATATACTTCACAAACTTTTGGCATAATCATTGATTATACTTCTATTTACCATGCTAGGTCTGAGGGTAAATTGAAGTAAGATTTCCATAGGTGTTTTTCCCATTGCCCTGTTTTTGATGTAACACACACAGTAATATCTGCACATGATAGAATCCAGGTTCTGAATTTGAGCTGAATTATACAATTTCCTTTTGTGTTCTTTTAATGTATTTTACAACCACATCAGGTGGAGGAACACCAAATGGGTCAAAATATTCATACTTATTAGAATCAGTGAACATTGCAACCCAGTGTGTCCCAGACCCAGCAAAGTAGTCTTGCAGATTAATGACCATGCATTCATTTTTAGCAGGCTTTGCTGGTAACATGTCTTTGGAAAAGGTTCCTGTGTAGTTTCTTTGACTGACTTTAACATACCATCAATGTCATTAATTAGTTAATGGGTTCCAGGGAGGGCCAGACCTCTGGCTGCCCGAGTTCCTGGCAGGACCAACCCCCTTGCTGTCTTTTTAAGAAAATCCTTTACCCCCTAAAAGACTTGGTAGAATAGATCCTGTAAGACTGGCAAGAAGCGTAGGCCAGAAACCTCCCATCTTACTTGCTGCGCTCACATGCATGCTCATTTGAGCTTTAGACATAGTTCGGTCAAGACCTTTTCTCAGTTTCCTGTGCTTACTTATTTTTGCAACTTGTCTCTTTGTTAGCAGTAATTTGTCTGTACCAGTGAGTTGACTGGGACCGAGTCTAAGCTTTACACAAGTTTTTGTAATTCAAAGCCTCAGCTATCTTTTTCTTTGATTTGTTGTAAGACTGATTGAATATTCTGAATACATTTATATTATATCATATTATATTTACAGAAGTGCTCCAAGTATGGGGATGCTGTTAAAGGGTGTGCGTGTGTCTCTCCTTCCCCACCCCCAATAACCAAAAAACAAAAAACCGTAACCATAAAACCAAAACCGCTCACCAGAAAACAATACATATAACCAAAAACGAAAACTGTAACCAGAAATCGAAAACTGTAACCAGAAAACCAAGCCAGTGTGGCGTAGAGATAGGTCAAACGGTGTTTGTAACTGATTTGGCGTTGAATTTCGTCTGTTTTTGCCGCAAGCTTGTGGGGGCTTGTAAGGAAGGTGCGGGTCAGTAAATAGCAGTGAATTTTGCAGGATTTCATTTTGTTTTGAGAGGGAGTTTGTGTAAGGCTGTACACAGCTTGCTTAGTAGTAGCTGTGCAGTATATCGATTGGATATAATTTCTTGCGAGTCCGAACCGCTAACTGGTATACTACTGTTGTTCTTCACAGTTCTAGAAAGCAGTCTTAACTTTTTTCCGCAGTTGCTGGTGACAAGGATAACATTATTTGACAGAAATTCTGTCCAAAGAGGCAACCCACCCCCACAAAAAAGAAAGTAAAAACTTGTTCTGGGACCCTTACAGTGGTCCACCAGAGGTGTTATAACAGGTGGTTTTATTTTGTTCAAAAACGCCCCTCCTTGCTTCTAACTGTCGTAGCTCAGAATCTGTAGATAAAATGTTCAGAGTTGAACACAAAATGACACAAAACAAAATCTTCTCTGTGAAATGAACATTCATTTATTTGAGACCATCTTAAAAAGGAAAAAGCAAGTAAATGTTTGTGGGATAGCATTCATTTACACAAATCACATTTCAGTGAAGCAAGGCTCACACGGCCCAAGTGATCAGTTTTCATTACTGTACTTAGGCAGGGAGACACACATTGGTAATGAAGTGTCTGTATTGATACTGTCAGCTGGTCCAAAAGGTGCATACAAAGATTGGAATCCCTTCCACTGATGGGCCACACTAATAAAGTTTGATGAAAGGGGTTCAAACCCTGCTCCCCTGGCAGGCCATGGCATTCGATTGGCTTGAAACAGAGCCGACTTGCCTTGATGACTGCTGCAAATCATATGTGAGCTAGTGAGCACAAAATAATTTGGTTGTCATTCTGTGTAGGAGTCACTGCGAATTAAAAGACCAACATCGCACCCATCTTCTCGGACGAGTCCACGAGCGTGGCCCATCAGTGGAAGGGATTCCAAAAGATTAACATGTCCCCCACTGTTTAAAAACTAGTTTTCTCTTCTTTTTTTTTCCTAAGGAGGCCTAAAGTCACCTTATGGTGGGGAGAGTATGGCCATCTTGAAAACTGGCTTCTCATTCAGCACAGTGTCATCCAACAGATGTCACTCGCAGGCTTTGAAGAACTCAATGTCCCCACAATGTAAGACCTTTTAGAAGATTAACAAACAAATGCTGTTCTAGTGATAGACAATGTATATGTATATGTAAATGTATATGTAAAAATGGACCAATGTCACCCCATCTGATGGTAGGAGGATAGGTCAATGAGATAAAACACAACCGGATGATACCCTCCCAAGTCAATATACTACATTGTATTCAATACCCTAAGGTACTGACAATGGCTATGATAGCATTCACACAGAAATTTGACCCAAAAGAGATGAAAAAATCTAAATACGAAACTCAATCTAACCTACTAATTTCTAACCCTTTTACTAGGCCATTTACTTATTTAGGGAGATGCACATTGGCATTTAATTGTCTTTCTGGAAAGGGGAAAGTTCCATGTTATAAAACAAAACTGGAAGATCCATGCATGCCCATACACTCCCAAGGAAAGCCGGTTCAATCGTCATCGGGACAGTCTTTCAAGTGCTTTATTTTCCTGTCAGCATACAAGTTCGTTTGCTCAACCATCAAATCAATTACTGAATCAGTGATAAACAACTTGAAAAAGTGTGAGGGGTTACTATTTATCATAGTAACTATACAACAAGAATGGTGCAAATGGTTTCAGGCAAAATAAAAGTTTGGAGAATAACTTTCACTGGAACCATGACAAAACAGATACTAAGGCACACACATACACACACACACACACACACACAAACACACACACACATACACACACACATACACACACACACACACACACACACACACACACACACACACACAAATGGTTATAGTAACATGAAAAAAAAGCTTTTGTATTTTATTATATCTTTGTTGTTGTTTAAGAGGTCAGATTTGAGAAGGGAAGTGGGGTTGAGGACATTCATATCTTAATAGATTCTTAGCTATTTTTGTATCTCCCATTAGCCAAGTCTCACAGGAAAGGTGAGTATTTTCTGAGAGAAATATGTTGCAATGATGAAGAAAATTAAACTTGTCTGGATAAAAAGTACATCATGGGTCAGCATGGATTGTGGTGATGGGGGAGACAACTCAGGATCCCCCCCAATCCCCTACCCTCCGAGATATAGTCTGTAGCTGTGCTGTAAATAAGTTGTCAGAGGAATTGGGGAAGGGAATTGGGGTTGAGGGCTAGCTTGTTTTCATAGATTTCAAACTATTTAAATTAATTTGTTATGCCCCTTATCTGAGTCTCACAGGAAAAATGATTCTTTTGTATGTGAGAGAAATGTGTTATCAAGTGGAAGAAATAACACTTGTCTGAAATAATTTTTTTTACATTTTAATTTAGGTACCCATAACATTTTACTAGGTTGCCTCCCTTAATGCAGTTTGAGGTTAGTTTTTTTTTTGCCCGGGGAACTGGGATGAATAGACTTAAGCAGTTATCTATATATTCAAACAAGTCTCAAGTACAATTAACCCTTATGCCAGCATCATAACTGGGACAGCATTTCAAGGGTGATACACCTACCCTTTTCCTCTGCATATGCCCTCCTAACTCTCCAACAAAATATTGCAAAACCTATACCAGAAGTACGCGCAACTGAACAAAAGAGATATCCATGACATTGTTACAAGAAAATATTCATGCTGATTTGTGGGCGGGGAAAACAAGAAAATTACACACACACAAATCAGCATGAATATTTTCTTGTAACGATGTCATGGATATCTCTTTTGTTCACTTGTGTAGCAGCATATGTCTCAACTACTAGGGTAAGGGTTTATGAAACCACTCATCACTGCTAGACATCAGCCTTCTAAGACTTGCACTGGGAACTCTTGAGGTCAGACAAGTCTTTGATGGTGACCTCCCTTCCTTCCAAAAAAAAAGGTTTAGCAGGGCACTTGACAGAAAAGTGGATTTTTGGGACAACTTGGCCATTTTAATGATTTAGGGGGGACAAACCAAACTACAGTGAGGGTAGGCATGTCTGTCTACTGCCAAAGAAAACATTTCTCTTGAGTGAATTGAGGGGATATTTTCATGGCAGCAGGGGCTGCTTAGACAGTGTACTGGTAGGAAAAGTATGGTGGCCTAAGCCAGGCACACAGCCAACTACGAAGAGCCTGACTCATTCCGACCACAGTATCTGTGGGTCTGCTTCGGTATCAACAGTACAGTAGTCCAAGTAAAGCCACCACCCCACTTTCATCATAGATACATGGAGAAAATATTGCCCAAGCCTGGATATCAGCACAAGCTGGTCATTGCAAATTAACATAGGCAAAGGGAGGTGTTCACAAGTTGTAACAGAAGTCCCTGAGGTGAAGTTCATCACTGAATTGCAATCAACTGTTGGTAATCTTGACTTTTCTGATTTGTCAGCAATTTTGCTCATCAAAGACCTTTCTCTCAAAGATCACACAGCTTCAAATGCAGCAGGCAAATGATATTCATAGCATATTAAAACTGCAGGCAAAATGCCCTTAGATATCTCCATAGATCAGTTACCAATGACACAATACAACTTCTACAACTACAACCTTTATCACTACAACGGAAAAACAAAAATCAAATCTACAATGACTGAAAAAGGCTCCACACACACCTCTGGTTCAAGCCATGGAGAGGACATCAGACACCAGGTGCATGCTAGTCAAAGTCAGTGGCGATGAGCAAGGTGGCAAACCTCTCCAAGGGCAGCGCTCTGGAGCCTTGAAACTGTCACTCGCATCTAATCCCCTGTCTCTTTGAAAGGTCGTCCACTTTGTATGGAATTCAGTCCACTCCGCTTGGGACTGTCAGAGCAAGAACTGGGAGAACCTGGCAGCTCCTGCTATCCCGGTCCGACATGTCTAAATGCTAGTGATGACAGGTCATCATTTGAAGAAGGCACCTGGGCACAACAACAGTCAAGGTGGCAGCTGCAGGACAAATTCTAAGAGGTTTTCTTGCTAACAGCTCTCCGCTTCCGTGGTCTCTCAGCAGCTGACAGTTCATCTGCAGCTCCAGGAGCTGAGGCCTGGGTCTGGTTTCTCGCTGTGGACCTGGAAGATGCACTTTCATCAGTTCTCCCCCTCTTCTTGCTCGAGCGGCTTGCAGGAGCAGCAGGAAGTTCAGCTGTAGTCCGTCGTCTCTTGGAAGATGAAGCGCCAGTCTCCTCAGTTCCCCCCCTTTCCCTGCCCACAACAGTAGATGGCTCCGTTTCACGTCTGGGCCCTGAAGTGGAAGTACTGGTGCTCTTAATTCTTGAGGAAGATGATGCCCTGGTTTCTTGCGCCCTCAGTCTCTTCTGGCCGAACCGTAAAGATGGCGCTCCATCTTCACTGATGTCTGAAGGTCCAGGAGGAGGATATGTGGATGGAGCAGCAACGGCACTCCTCTCACTTTGAAGACTTTGCACCTCTGAAGAAGGCAGAACTGAACTTGCTGTTGATGTGGAAGGACCATCAGTGCTGGTAGTGGAGGGTGGAACCACACTTGATCTCTGCGTCCTCCTTCTCACCTGGTGGACATCTATGGTTGGTTCCACCTCCTCCCTCTGGCCCTCTGCTTCGGAACTGTTTGATGTCACAGCGTTGGAAGGCCTCCTCCTCAGTACACGATGCTGCTGCACCGATCTCTCCGAGACTCCTGAACTCAGAGGATCCCTGCTGGTTGTGGTGATAGAGTCTCTACTAATAGAAGAATGTGTCCTCCTGTGACTGCTTGATGCCACAATGTTGGAAGGCCTCCTTGGGAGCTCACGTTGATGCTGCACCGATCTCTCTGGGGCTCTGGAAGTTTGAGAGGCACTGGACTCTTGAGATCTTCCCCTGGGCTGTGAAGTGGAACTGCTGGACTGCAGAGCAGAGCCCCTGGACCTTTGAGTAGCACGCGTAGACTGGCCTCCAGACCCCCTCGGCTGTGGAGAGGACCCCCTGGACCTTTGAGTAGCATGCGTAGACTGGCCTTCAGACCCCCTCAGCTGTGGAGATGACCCCCTGGACCTTTGAGTAGCACGTGTAGACTGGCCTCCAGACCCCCTCAGCTGTGGAGATGACCCCCTGGACCTTTGAGAAACAGCCCTAGTCTGGCCTCCAGACCCCCTCGACTGTGGAGATGACCCCCTGGACCTTTGAGAAGCAGCCCTAGACTGGCCTCCTGACCCCCTCGGCTGTAGAGATGACCCCCTGGACCTTTGAGAAGCAGCCCTAGACTGGCCTCCTGACCCCCTCAGCTGTAGAGATGACCCCCTGGACCTTTGAGAAGCAGCCCTAGTCTGGCCTCCAGACCCCCTCGGCTGTGGAGATGACCCCCTGGACCTTTGAGAAGCAGCCCTAGACTGGCCTCCTGACCCCCTCAGCTGTAGAGATGACCCCCTGGATCTTTCAGCAGCACGCGTAGACTGGCCTCCAGACCCCCTCGGCTGTGGTGATGACCCCCTGGACCTTTGAGAAGCAGCCCTAGACTGGCCTCCAGACCCTCTTGGCTGTGGAGAAGAACCTCTGGAGGGGGGAGTAGACACCCGGGTTCCTTGCATGGAGTCTGTGCGTTGTTGACTGGTCTGCTGGGAGGCCTGTCTGGGGAGAGAAGGCTGGCTGCCCCTTCCTCTTTCTCTCTGCCTGCCTCTCCTCTGAGAAGAGTCAGTCTCTGCCTGGCTGGAACTTCTAGCAGGTGAAGCTGCCAGATCAGACTCTTGATTATGCTGCATTGACACTTGAGCTCTGCCCCTGGGCTGTGGATTGGAACTGCTGGACTGCTGACCAGACCCCCTGGACCTTCCAGTAGCAGCTCTAGTCTGGCCTCTAGACCCCCTCGGCTGTGGAGAGAACCTCCTGGACCTTCCAGTAGCATGCGTAGTCTGGCCTCTAGACCCCCTCAGCTGTGGAGAAGACCCCCTGGAGCGACGAACAGACACCCTGATTTCTTGCGAGGAGCCTGTGTGCGGTTGAGTGGTCTGCAGGGAGGCCAGCCTGGAGCTTAATCTCTGCCTGCTTCTCCTCTGAGAGGAGCCGAGTCCTGTCGCAGAA